>QEOT01124196.1:0-14263 GCA_003123785.1 Pterocarya stenoptera | reverse complement strand
TTCTTTCGATGTAATAGAGAAGTTAGTGACTCAGTAAAAAGAGTCCTAGAAACAAACGATTTGGCTGGCATTCGGATGAATAAGAGCTTTGGGTCTCTTGTAGTTGGCGCGGGTGGATTCGAGAACCTTCCTTTTTTGGAAAAAGATTGCCGAAATTACATCGATAAAGCAAAACATCTGCGACTTGGGAAAGGTGGGGCTGGAGCTCTTCGAGAGTATTTCCTAAGGATGCAGTACAAAAATCCCGGGTTCTTTGCCTTGATGGATTTAGATGATGACGGAAGGTTAAAAAATGTATTTTTGGCAGACCCCCGGAGTAGGGCAGCATATCATTATTTTGGTAATGTGGTCACATTTGACACCACATATCTGACGAATAGATATGGGATGCCCTTTGCACCATTTGTTGGTGTAAACCATCACGGCCAGTCCATTCTGCTGGGTGCAGGATTGATATCCAGTGAGGACACAGACATGTTTGTCTGGTTATTCCGGACCTGGTTGCAGTGTATGGATGGTGTATCTCCGAGAGCTATTATCACCGATCAGGACAGGGCGATGAAAAATGCGATTGCCATTGTATTTCCAGAAAGCCGACATCGATTTTGTTTATGGCATATACTGACGAAAGTCCCTGAAAAGCTTAGCTCGCATGCTTCATACAAAAATGGACTGAAAACGGAATTGATGAAATGTGTGTATGACAGCCAAAATGTTGAAGACTTTGAACAGAGTTAGGATCAGCTCATCACCACATATAATTTGCGAGAAAATGCCTAGCTGCAAAGCTTATATGTCGAGCGTGACCATTGGGTACTAGCATTTTTGAAAGATATATTTTGGGCTGGTATGAGTACAACCCAGCGTAGCGAGAGCATGAATGCGTTTTTTGACGGCTATGTTCATGCTAAGACAAACTTGAAAGAGTTTGTCGACCAGTTTGATAGCGCTTTGAAAAAGAAGATTGAGAATGAAATAGCCGCAGATTTCCACTCATTTAGTGTCACAATTCCATGTATATCTAGATCCCCAATTGAAAAAAAATTTCAAGAAGTGTACACGAATGCAAAATTCAGAGAAGTTCAACAGCAAATTACCGGCATTATTGATATGGATCCAAAGCTATTTAAGAGTGATGATGGAGTAAGGACATATCGCGTAGAGGATGAATTTTGTGTGGAAGAGTTCACTAAGCCGGTTACACACTATGTGGACTTTAATGAGGAAGATACAGCTGCAAAGTGTACATGTGGGTTATTTCAGATGAGGGGGATATTATGTAGGCACATTTTAGCAGTATTCAAAGTTAACGAGGTTAAATTTGTGCCAGATAGATACATCTTAGAGCGATGGAGAAAGGATAGAAAAAGGAGATACACGTTAATCTATAGTAGCTTTGACGCTGGGGATCAACGAGCAGATGCTAACCGATATTCAAGTTTATTGAATATCTTTTATAAGATGATTACTCTTGCTGCGGGTTCAGAAAAACATACTGAGGATGCGACACAAAAATTATTTGCAATGATTGACTTGTATGGTGACAACCAAGAACCCCCATCGATGACGGTCACGGGTTCCAATGTTGATTGTGCGGCAAGAGACACAACTATATGTGATAGTTCAAAGAAAGTACTCAGTCCACTAGCTGTGAGAGGTAAAGGCAGACCCCCATCGTTGAGAAGAGCATCGGGGATGGAGAAATGTATGAGAAAAGTTAAAGCAAAGACGAAAAAAGCACCAGTGAAGGGGAAACACAAACAGGTTAAAAGGCTTTTTTTTTTTCCTACTTTACATGTTGATGTATAATTTAATATATGACATCGAACGTATGTGTTTTGTGTTATTAGCGAGATGGCAGAGATACACCATCCATGGCGACGCAGAGAAATTTATTTGCCACTTCACAAAGTGTAATAAATCTTAAGTATATAATTTTTTTTTCTAGTAATATAGATATCACAATCTTAAATTACTATTACCCTTGTTCACAGATACAATTTGGATTGGAACAATCACTGCCGGTGCAACTTGGGATGGATGAGCTCTCACAAGTGCAGCTTGGTTTAGATGAGTGCCAACCGGCACAATGAGTATTGGAACAAATGATTTATTAGCTTAGTTTAGATCATCATTAGTTGGTGGGTTTGTGAATGTGTGTAGTTGGAACATTATTAGTGATGTTATGATAGTTGCTATTTCAAGATTGAGCATGGAGAAAGTAGCATTTTTTTGTAGTTTATTTAGTAGTTGAGAAGAACTTTGTGAAATGAGCATGAAATATGCATTTTGGTTATTTTCTTAACTCATTTGTAAATGTGTGTGGTTGGATGAATACTTGTTCCATGTAAGGACATATTGGAGTTCATTACAGGTGGTGAATTGTTTCTAAAAGTCTTCCATATAGAAAACATCAAGATTCTTGGTCACTTGCTTCTAAATTGGGTTTAACATAATCTGAGTTAAAAGTCTATAGAGTTTATAAATGCATGCTTCTCATATTATTATCTTCATTTGTTGCTCTAGGTTCTTGGTCACAAGGTTTATGATGGTGCTTAAATGTGTTTGGTCCTGTGGCATGCGGTCGCTTTACATTCTGGTGGTAGGAACCACACACATTTGATGAGCTTGATCTCAATTCCATGTATAGTAAGGCATGGACTATTGCCATGAGTACAATTTAATGATTATCCATGTAGATAAGCGGCTTTACAAGCTGTAATGAGCAATTTTTTCTCATAATGAGTGTAAAAGTCTTCAAACAATGTCCTTTGATCATGAAAACTGTGTACGTTGACAATATGGAGTGAATAATAGTCCACTTGCCAGAGGTTATTCACAACAACTAGATGAATACTTGTTGGTTTGGTATGTGTTTTGTTGTTGCCTACTGGTATGGGGTTGAGTAGTTACCTCACGGACTATCAAGGTTGCCTTAATATGTTTTTTTTCTTTTGCAAACATTAACAGATGAAAAATGCTACAAAGCAGTTTTCTACGGCAGAAAAAAGAAAACTGTTTTTTTCTAGAAAACTGCTTTGTAAGGCAGATTTATACTTATTAACAAAAGAATAATAAATACTAAGGGCTAAGGCAATCTTAAACTGGAAATTAACAAGCAGTTTACTTAAACTAGAAAATAAATACAATGCTTGTAAAGATACAAGCAGTTTACTTAAACTGGAAAATAAATACAATGCTTGTAAAGATACAAGCAGTTTACTTAAACTGGAAATTAACAAAATACAATCCATAGTTACTTACACAACAAAGTTTTTTTTCTAGAAAAATGCTATTCCTATACAAGCAGACTAAGTTCTAAATTCACCAACCTAAGGCACTTCTAACACTAATCCTAAGTAACTCATTTGCAAGAAAAGTAACATGTTACGACAAATGCGACAGTCCAATACACCCGGAGTAGTGTGCGTGAACGTCTTATTTCAGCTTCGCGTACAACAAGAGCCAACTCCTTGTTCACAACTTCCTCATTTCTACTGGATAGCGCCATCTCTCTCATCTCGATCTCATCTACTCTCTTACGAAGATCAATCTTGCTCTTTCCAATATCGTCGAGTATCTTCTTCAGCACTTTCTTGGTTCTTACCAGTTCATTGTGAGTTTCTCCTAGATCGGACTTTTGGTATTGATCATCCTCTACCCACTTGAAAAACTTGCAATAAGGTAATCCCTAATCATTTTAAACATAATTTGGAAACATGTTAGATGCACAGACTATTACAAAATTTATTAAACATTCATGTAGTTACCTTTGTGTTGTAGTTAGGACACCCTAAGAATGGTCGTCCTGGATTTCTTCTAGTAGATGAGTATCTCAATTGGGCTTCAATTTCACAGAAACATAATGGTTGACCCAGACTTCGTTTACCAAAAGATGAAGAAGAGTCCATGGTGGATGATGAGATATTCTTAAATTTGCAATACAACACACTAATGAAGTCAAGACCCCAATGGAATAAAAAATTTGCAACTAGTAATACTGAGCAGATTGCTGTGTAGTGATGAATTTTTATGTGCACAGAAATTTATGCTAAGAAATCATTGCTACTACTATTCAAACTGAAGGACAAGAAGAAACAACCACTGCAAATGAACAATAAAAAACACCAACTAAACTTTCAGCATCTTCTTCCAAAGACTATCAACTATCAAGACAAATTTAAGAAAAGTACATCAATAAAGGTGGAAAAAGTCATGTTAAATTCCATCCCAGGGTGCTGCTACTTTTTCTGTGTATTGTTTGTTTACGTCTCAGTTTATCTCACTCGAATTCTGCTCATCAATAACAGATTTTGGCTGACCCAAATCATCAAATGACTTTTAAGGCAGCTAATCCAAATTCTATGCAACAATTGATATAGAGAATACTACAATTTGAGTTACTAGACTACTGGAAAATGAACACTAACAAAAAAGAAAAAAAAACAGAGTATACCCGAATTAGGGTTATTCGGAATGGGTGGATTCGAAATCAGCACACTAATTTTGAATCTAAATCAAGTGTATATTCGAATCAGCTGCAAATTCAAAATCCCATTTAGGGTTACAGCCACGGAAAACCAACAATCAAGGAAAAATATAGAGTATACAAGAATTAGGGTTATTCGAATCTGTGAGTAATTTCAAAATCAGCACACTAATTTTGAATCTAAATCAAGCGTATATTCGAATCTAATTTAAATTTGAAATCCCCATTAGGGTTACAGCCACGGAAAACCAACAATCAAGGAAAAATACAGAGTATACAAGAATTAGGGTTATTCGAATCTGTGAGTAATTTCGAAATCAGCACACTAATTTTGAATCTAAATCGAGTGTATATTCGAATCTAAAAGAATTTCAAAATATTATTGTGAGGGTTAGGGTTAGGGTTTCCAGTTATTGTGAGGGTTAGGGTTAGGGTTTCCAGTTATTGTGAGGGTTAGGGTTAGGGAACATCGAAATCGTGGGTTGAAGAAACAAACAAAAATCGGTTTCGGTTTCGGGCATAAGAACAAGAAGATAAGAACCAGGTACCTCCCTTCGTGTTTCGTCTTCGTGTACGTCGGCATCGAAGCTAGTTTGGGCAGAAGAAGATGAACACTCTGCGTGAATCGTCTTCAGCTTACTGTGTTTCGTGCGGGGTTCCATGGCCGTGAGGTGAAACTGGGGTGAGGTGAAAACGACGAAGCCAATAGCTTTCTCACGAAGCTGTCGAGAGGGGAAAACTGCATAAATGAGAAGATGGAGAACGTCGAAGCTTGAGTTTCAAGGATGTGAAACGAAGGGAGGCCAAACTCGAATCGAAGCGCACCGTTTAATTTATCTGACGTGGACTCACGGGTACGCGGCGGGTACCCCTCCCGGGTACCAATAGCATTTTTCAACTCTAAATTAGAACAGATTTTGACTCTAAGGAGTTGTCGGAGTTGGAGTTGGAGTTGGAATCGGAATTAGAATTGGGGTTGGAGTTCTAATTGGAGTTGAATGAAAGAAGAAAAACAAAAAGAAAAAAAGAGAGAAGAAAATCCCAACAAAGAAAATTTCACAATTCACAATTTGTTTTCTCTCTTGCAACGTAATCGTAGAATCTCCCAATAGAGAACATTTCCAAAACAGATAACAGATTTACAAAGGATTTTCACATCCTAACAAATAACAGAAATTATAAAAAATAACAGAAACTATAACAAAGAACAGAAACCATAACAAATAGATTCATAGAGGGTTTTTGCATCCTAGGGTTTTGGATTGCAATAGAGGAAGACAAGCTCAGAGAGAAAATAAGGATGAAAAAAAATTGTCGAGTGAAAGGACAAAAGACAAAAGAGAATTTGTGAGAAAACGAATGAGGAAAAGGAAACGATGGAAATGATTGCAAGAGAGAGACTTTTAGTTCTAATAAAACGAACGAGGAGGAGAGAAACAGCGTAGGATTTTGGTCTTGAATATATAGGAGGTGAAAACAACGTTGTTTTGAACTTTTGAGGGTTTTTAAAAAAAACTTTGCAAAATACACGATCTTGTACAAGTGGAGGCTCAAATGCGGGTTAGTTAATTGGAAAAATGCAGCGTTGCACCATTAGACCACTCAACTACCTGTTATTTATATTACAATATTAAATATATTAAGTCTAAATGTTGAAGTTCGAGTTGGAGTTTGGACCCCACATGGACTCCGGACTCTGACTCCGACACCAATTTTTGAAAATTCTGACTTCGTCAAAGTCGTAGCCTCGTCGAAATTCAGTCAGAGTCAGTTTTTGCCCACCCCTACTAGAAACTCCACACTAGAAGACTGACCTGTGTGAAAACATACTTTGAGACTTCATTAGCAGTACTCCAAGTTCTTCTATAATTATTTATTTCAAAAACTAATATGTAGAGCATTTGGCAATAGGGCGGTGCTACTCAGTCCTTTTAAGTTAGCTCCCCCAAGTGTATTGCTAGTATATTTTAGTTTTTATTTTGTCTTTTGTTTTTTAAAATGTTACAAAAAAACACGCACACAAATATACTAGTAGTAATTTATTCAAATATTTATAAAAAATAAAGTACACTAAGGATAACTTTGAGCGATAAATTTAAAAAAGCTAACTAGTATTTTTCTTGATAATACTTATCATGTCAATTAATTTAATATAAACCTGATTGTAAGGTGATTTTCTTCTAGGAAAGGCCCACCGGGCCTCAGCCCAGAACCCGACCCAATGGGTACCTTATCCAAGCAAGGAACCAAACGTCAACCAGTGAGGGGCGCCGTCCAGGCGACAAGACAAATCGACCTGACATTTTACGGCTGCTCTCAGGAACAGTATCTGCACAGGAAACATGGAAAACCCTCGATTCATTAACATCAGGTCATCTACGGCTCATATAAATCGGATTAAAGGTCAGGGAACCATCCTGTATTAATGACGCTGCATATTAAGTCACACGCCATATTTATGGAGCCGACACAGAGCCACGCCACATTAAAAAATGTCTAACAGCAAACACAAAAAGAAAGCATGAACTTTGTGAAAAAAAAGACTATCTACACCCTCCCCATACCCGGTATACATAGCAAGCTCCGGGTACCAAAAACTATCTTTGATCTCTAAACTCGCTTACTTATTTGCTACATTCTAAGAATATTTACTAATTTTGGCATCATAGATTACCTAGGCCCAAGGCCGTCCTCTTAAAACCATAGCCTTTTCCATCTCGTGCAGGGCCCGTTTTCGAAAAACATGAGTTGTTGGAATTTAGCTCGTAGGTGTGCGAAACACGATATTAATACTTATAATTTACTATATATCATTAAAAAATTATTTTTATAAAAATAAAATAATTATATGACTACCTTAAAATAAAATTAATAAAAATACAAAAGAATGTGGGATTGACCATGCACCTCCTAGACTTTGTGGGAGTCGTCGCAAGTAGGGTTGTTCATCCGGGTTCTAACCCGGAAATTTGGGTATACCCGGATCGAAACCCAGGTTTCAAATCCGGGCCGGAACCCGGACCGGGTTAGCCCGGGTTAGACCCGGGCGGGAACCCGAGTTTTTCAAAACCCGAATAAACAGGTTTTTTTTTTTTAAAGTTTGAATGGAGGTTTATGATTAATTAATATGGCTACAAGTCAACTTAGAAAACCTCTGAAACTGGACATATCATAAATTAGGAATTAATTGCTTTAATTTCCTTTTTCATTTGATTGAGAAATCTCTCACGTAACTTTACATATATGCATAAAAGAAAATTTCACAAAATTCTATTATTTTATAGAAATTAGGAAATTATGCTAAATTATGGCATAAATTATGTAGCATAATTTATAAAAATAAATTATGGCATCATGGAAAACAATGCTACATGCAATAATTAAGAGCTGCTTTGATTGGGTGGATTAAATATAAGAGATATTTTTCATGACAGTTTTAAACATTAAATTACAAATTTATTTATTCCTTTCTTAAAAACTTCTTTCTTATATATTATGGCTATAAAAAATCCAATTATGCTACTTAATTAGCAAGTTAATATCAAAATCAATTAATCTTGCCTATTTTTCTGTAAAATTAAAAAGGAAAGATCCAAACATCCAAATTGAAGATAAAAAGAAAAAACTGAGTTCTGGGTTGTAAATTCGGGTTCTGCGTTTAAACCTGAAACCCGGACTGGGTGTACCCGGCTTTTGCAACTCAGGTTCCAACTTTCCGAGTTTTGAACCGGGCCCCAAAAAAACCCAATTCAGATGAACAGTTCTAGTCTCAAGCATCACGTTGAACAACTGAAATTAGCCTGGTTATGTTTGGAAAATAAATTCACTTTAATCTATCTTAAATTAATTATTGACGTGATTTGCCATGTTTTTAAATTTTGAAACTCATATTAATTTATTTCATATATTTAAATTTATTTATATTCAAATATATTTGAATAAAATGCACAAAATATTATCATTTATTGATCAACATTCATATGTAAACTCAGTAACGTCATCACGGTGGTCACTTACCCCTGGTTAATCGCCCTTTGTTTAGTTTTTTAATTATTTTACTTAATTCTTTTGAGAAGCTAGACATCCAATTATTTTATTTTTTAAATATAATGCCTTGTCATGCATCCACGTCACGTAATTAATAAAATGCACCCAACAAATGACACATGCATTGTCTCACCAATTTCATTTTTTTTTTATAAATATAGTAAAATTTATAATACGAATTTTGTAATGGACAATGATACACTAATTATATTACAACTCCACTACTATTATATATTAAAATATTAATATTTTTTACTTTAATTTAAAATTTTTGTACTTGCAACCGTTTAAAGTAGATGAAATAATAATTTTTTTTTTATATTTAATTGTAAACAAATTATAGTATAATTGTTATTATATCAATTTTCTTTTAAGACAAGTAAAATGTTTTAGTTATAAAGATATTTTATAAAAATAAATTTATACATTGACATTATTTGATATGGTACGTTAGATTATAAAATTATTTTTATTATAAAATTATTTTTATTATAAAATAAATCTAACGTATCATATAAATCTATACCAATTTATGAGTTTATTTTATAGAAATTCTTTGTGCATGTAATACTTCTCTTTAATTAAATAAAAATTCTATACATCACACTTTCATTTCACTACGTAAGAAATGTGACATATTTATTATTATTAAATAATTTTTTATTAGTTAATTTATTATTTTTAAATAATAATAAATATGTCACATTTTATATATTGAGGTAAAAGTAAATCGTGTGATATATATTATTAGTCTTAATTAAATTCTCCAATTAAGGGCAGGATTGTGGTTAAGGACATTTTTATCCGGCTTATGAAAGGATAATTTCGTCGACCAAAATAGTACGACTGAAAGCGTAACGACGACGACCCGTCGTTCGTCAAGACCCAAAAGTGCTCCGAAGACGTCAATTGCCCTCCCAAAACCTTCGTTTCGAAGCTCTCTTTCTAACTCGATTCCACGCAGATCTTCATCTTCAAGCTTGTAAAACCCAACCGATCTAACTCTCCGAATCTCAACTCTCTATTTTTCGCTCTCTGTAATGCAGTTGGCGACAATCAATCACGACTGGGAGATCGGCCAGCTCGCTATCTGATCAGAGCCGACTAATTGAGAATCAACCATTCTTGTATTTTTGAATGGGGTCGGTGCCGTCAACGCCGCTCAAAAGCGGCAACGCGCGGCCACAGGATACCGCGGAGTACCTGATTGGAACGTTCGTCGGGGGGAAATCGTTCCCTATCTCCTCCGATTACTGGCAGAAACTCCTTGAACTCCCTCTAAACCTTCACTGGCCCTCCCACCGTGTTCTCCAGGCCTGTCAGCTTTTCGGTTAGCTAATTCCATCCTAGTCTTCGTTATTATTAGGATTAATTCCCTCTCATTGTATTCGCAGTGTATAGATATGCTTGAATTAGATATTACTTTAAATGCTTAGAATTCGATGCTGTAATTGACTGATTTATGCTATTTTTTCGAGCTTTTTACATCTGAATTTGGCTTCTACTATGTCATCACTCACCATTTCCTATTTTATTGTCGTTTTGAATTTTTATATTTTGATTTTGTGCCTGTTTTGGTTTTCTCCCTCTGTGCAGCGCAAAACAACCAATGCACCAGGCACCTGGCAAAGTTTTTGATCCACCTTTCATGGTGTTTGCAAGACTGTATATCAGCTTCTGGTGCTCCGTCGGATGTCTACGATAAGGCTGTTAATGCTGTCTACATCACATCTGTCTTCTTAAAACATTTGATTGAAAATGCCAAAAGTGATGACATTGAGGATTTGTACTTGTCCTTAGATGAAAAAGAACCTATACCAAAGGATTTGATCCAAGGTAATTCGTTTGTAATTCGCTGCAATGTTAGTTTATGAGTTACTCCATGATCATCTATGAAATTAATGACGTGGTTTGAAACGGCTGTTAATAATAGGCGTTTTTCCAAAATTGCATTTTGTTTTATATTAGATATATCATTGATGTGGTTTGAAATGGAAGTTAATAATAGGCGATTTTCTGAAATTGTATTATGTTTTATATTAGATTTATCATGACTTTTTTAAAAATCTTTTATGTTTCTTGAAAACGTGTGTAATGTAAGAAATGGAGGAGCATGAACTTTACCTTTGGAGAGTTCTATTTATTTGGAGACAGTTTAGAAAAGAGAGGTAGATATTTATATAATTACTGGAAATGAAATATCCACTCTTTTTGTCTGTGTTGCGGGGTGCTTGGTCGAAATTTCTCCTGTGTATATAATGATTTATCAAAACATCGCATTTGATGCACAGGTGTTTCTTTTTCACCTGCTTGAGTTAATCCTAGATGGGTGATAGGAGGATAGTTGTTATTCTAGATTTCCATTTATAATGTTAGGGTGTATCTCATTGCCCTAGCATTGCCATCTAAGTAGCTCACATCATTCAGAAGCCTCTCTTTGTTATCTATCACACTAGTAATGTATGTAGGTAGGAGTGATTGCGTTAGATGGTCTTCCTGCAACTATTTCCCTAGAAATCTGCCTTGAACCAATACATAATTTCCTGTCTCAATGAGAATGCAATGAAGATGAAGGATTGGTGTTCTTTTCAACATAGTTAGATGGTAGTTAAGGTGGCTGCTAGAGAATTTCCTGCCCTTGATGGACCTCAAAGTTAAAGTGATTTGAAGGAAACATTTGATCTGTCCATGAAGACTTTATCACACTATATACCTTGGGTTAGTTGAACATATCTACTGGGGCTTTCCTGGCTTTGTTGGGTGATTGGAATTTGTATTTTAGATGGGAACTGCAATAGGTTCTCCAGTTATTTGTTTTGAGCTGCAATTTAGCTGCTTTTTTTATGGCTATTTTTCTATGCTTATTAGAAAAATCATTATAGGACTCAAATTAATGTTTTTTTTTTATGCAGATGAAAGCATTGAAGATCTAATTATGCATAGGGTGCTTAGTTTTATCAGCTCAGTAGCTGTGAGGTACATGTTAGACTTATCTATTGGTTTGTGGTTCTTGAGAATTACATATTATGTTCCCCTGATTATTGTTTATATTCTCACAAGTCCCAACACGTACCTTCTACACTTGGAGCTTCTTAATTTCATGCTGATTGCAATGTCAACTCAGCTTCTTTGTGGGCCATCTCCAGGACCAAAAGATGTGAACCCATTTATTGACACAGCAATGGTTCAGGTTAAATTATTATGCTTAGGTCCAGATTTCCAGATCGTTCTAATATTGTTAGTATCTCAGATTGCTACTGCTATTTTCAGGATAGCTCTTTGGTTAGTTTGGTTGTGCGCAAACTGCTGCTCAATTACATCTCACAGCCTGGCATGCCTTTCAAAAGTGCATCTTATTCGATATTTTATGAAGGAAGTCAGCCTAGTGTTCTTCAAAGAGTAGGTTCTGCAGCTGGTATGGTGGTTTTCTTTGATGCTCATTTTTTCTAGCTTGCTCCTAGGAGTTTTCACTGCAGGTGCCACTGATAATAGATCAAATAGCACTATTTTATGCTTTGTTTTTCATCATTTTCCCAGGATTTCACATATTTATGCTTCTTTAGAATATTATCACATCCTTTTTCATCAATGCGAGATAAGTTTTGGGCAATGTTTAAGGCTTATATCATTCATCGAATCTTATCCGGATATTCTCCTCGCAGCAAATTTTGTTTTATTGCCTTTGAGTTATTTGGGCAATTCAAGAGGTGAATACTCAAAAAGTCCATTGGCAGACTGCAGTCTGCTTGTGCTTCTTGTGCTCATTCATTATCATAAATGTGTTGTGAGCAATGAGTCCAAGACGGACAAGAGTGTCGATAGTGCTACTTCAGATTCCCTTCTAAAAGAGGACACATATTTTTCTGACAACCATTACTGCAAGGCCTTGGAAAATGCAAAAGACGTTGAATGTAAGATTGTTAACTTGCTATTTATTTATTTTAGCTAGGTTTCCTTCAGTAATTTAGTGCCCTGCTTGCAGTTGACCGTATAGATGTTGAAGGGAATGCACATAGTGGTCCAGTTGTGAGGTTACCGTTTGCTTCTCTGTTTGATACTCTTGGCATGTGAGTATGTTTTCTTCCTTCTGTATCAGTATTTTAAGTTTGGACTTGTTATTTGAGTTATATCATGTGAGGGTACAATGATATACTGTGTGCACCTACCTTTGAGTATGCTTGATCAAAATAGATCAATTTCATTAGCTTTCTTGATAACCAATTACGCCTGCCAATATATTGTACTTGTCTTTTGTGCCTAGCATCAGTAACTTAGAACACCAGGCCTGCTGTTTTGTATGTTACCATGCATCTTCTTAGAAACCATAACAGTTATGACTTTGCAGGTGCTTGGCTGATGAGGCTGCCGTCCTATTGCTTTATTCATTGCTGCAAGGGAACTCTGACTTTTTGGAGTATGTCTTAGTGCGAACTGATTCAGATACATTGGTATGAAGTAGCAGTTTAAGTTTTTCTTTTCAGCCTAAACAGAATATAGACTACCCTCTCTCTCTCTACATATATATATAGATAGATATCCATATATATATGTATGTATGTATGGTGCAAATGACTTGAGCTTAACTAAGTTCTTAATTTTTTTTTAATTAAGCAATCTGTTGTGCCATCTGTCATATTACCACTGATGTGGAATAGCTTCAGCACAGCCTAATTTTTAACTGTGTTTTCATGATGAAATTAACAGTTGATGCCCCTTTTGGAGGCTTTATATAATGCTCCATGGAGGACACCAAATCAAATCTACATGTTGCTGATTATACTTCTCATCCTAAGTCAGGATTCTTCATTTAATGCAAGCATTCATAAGCTGGTAAGGATTTCATCTGTTTGCCATTTAACTTCTACACAGGGATTGTGTTGACATAGATTACCTGGACAGATATTGCCTGGTGTTCCATGGTACAAAGAACGACTCCTGCAACAGACATCTCTTGGTTCCCTGATGGTCATTATTCTCATAAGGACTGTGCAATATAATCTATCTAAGTTGCGGGTGAGACCTTACAAACACAATTTCCAAATTGCTTATTTTCTATAATTTTGATGACTTTGTTGATACTTATATACAAGAGAGTGCTATAGCAGGCTTGCTTATTTAACTTGAAATTGATGTCCATTATGAAAAAAATCCTTTTTATAAAACTCCAACATTTAATATCTGGGATCTGATGTATTAACTTGATTTTTTGTTCAATATGTCAAAAGACAATGAAAATATTTTTATGAAAAGTACATGCAAGTCAAGCACGCGGGATTGAACCCATGCTACTCCTTCATTTCTTATGTTCAGTGGGAGTAGGTGTCATTTTGTATGAAGGCTATTTGACATATTTGTTTTTATAAGTAAAAGATTTTTTTTTATCGATATATCAATTTTAAGGTTTTTTCTGGCGATGATGGTGGAGCCTCAACCTGAACCTGATCCCCTAGGAAATGGCCCAACCAAGAGTCCCAAATCTGTATTGGATATTTGCGAGTCACCCATTGCCTTGTCGTAACTTGGTTATTCAATCCAGAACCTGAGCCTCGAGGTTGAGACAGGTTATATACTGCGTTATAGGTAGTTATGTTAAAAATTGGTGTATATACCTGAAATTGCTACAGGTTTCAAATCTTAATTCTGAAGCTAGTCCTACCCTACAAAACTCAGTAAGTCTACTTATAAAAAAAAAAAAAAAAAAAAAAAAAAAAAAAAAAAAAAAAAAAA
>QEOT01124195.1:16478-197170 GCA_003123785.1 Pterocarya stenoptera | reverse complement strand
TTTATGTGTGTGTTTGATAGTTTGTGTATATGGATTGCATTGTAAAACAGATTGTGTGTTTGATAGTTTGTGTATATGGATTTTGTTAGTAAAAAACCGGAAAACCGGACCGGACCGGACCGGAAACCGGTAAAACCGGAAGTACCGGTTTAGGAGGGTAACCGGGGCGTAATCGGTTTTGAAAAATGCAAAACCGGTCATACCGGTTCGGTCTTAAATTTTGTCTAAAACCGGACCGAACCGGACCGGTTACACCCCTAGCTGGGTCTACACGCACGGATGAAAAGGCTGGAGCTATTAGTGTTGACTTGGTCTTTAGGAAGGGAACGAAGCAGCAAATAGGGGATTTTATTCTTTTCAGTTTTGCACGTGGACGCATGGAGGAGATTTCAAAATTTAAATTTGGTTTTCGGAAAACACGTCTGCCGAACGAAAAGCAAAAGAAATAATCTTCACAGAAGCCACTGTTTGGCTACATCCATTGCACGCATGACTTGTAGACCGGATATTGACTGAACTGGTTTTGGTTCTAAGTCGTTCTGTCTCTCAGCTCGTTCCCCTCATTCCATTCGTTCATTTCCAAAGCCCCCCGCTTGGACCTCCCTCACTCCCTCTCTATGAAATCTTTGAATTACAGTAATTAACTATAATTGTTTTCTTCTCTGAGTTTCATTATTCATTAGCTTCTTTGTTTCTGGCCAAATAAACTTCATCCATTTTACTTGCTTTTTATAAGGTTTGATTTTGCGGATGTATATATAAATTTGGTTGATATTTTGTTATCTGAAAGTTGCTTCTTCATATCGTCGATTTTTGCTTCGGGTGCCCCGACTCAGACCGAAATCGACTTCTCCCTGCGAATTCGAGTTTTTGTTGAAGGTTTGGATCGTTTACCATTTATTTCGAGCCGATTAGGGTTTTGAAATTTCTGTATTCTGCGGGTTCATGATTAATCAATCTTTCAGTGAAGTTATGCGGGTTCGTGCTCTCTTAGCTATCGACAACAAATCTTTCAGGTTGTGGATAAGATGATGAATCAAGGATAAGATGATGAATAAAGGAACAGGCTCAGCCTTGCTCTGCACTGCTTCGGACATCAATATTCGGCAGAGGCAAGCCAAGCAGAACATCTACCTATTTGGCTATTTCAACTCGCATCTTGGGACTTTGGAACTGCTTCTGTATCATCATAAGAAATGCCAAGAGAGAAGAGCCCAGGCTTGAAAATCCTGTGGCTCTAGACGAGTGTTGTTCGGAATAGGCTGTGAGATATGGAGAGCCTCATGAATGCTCAACAACAGGAACCCATTCCCTCTGATACGCTTCTGGTTGACACGGTGCCGGGGTCTGAGGATGTTGTGCTAGAAGACACATCATAGTTGTGGTTGTGATAAGAAGACATGGAAATGAGCATACAGACATGTTAGGAGAAGGTACATGTACCAAATTTATTCTATTGGACTACTTGCTGGAATCTGAGGAAGTTTCAGAGCTACTGGATTGTTTCGATGTCATCTCGTAGCAAACTTTGCTGTTGATTTTTTTTTTTCTCAAGAATTTGATTCTTGTTGGACAGGAATAATGTAAATGTAAAGAGAGTAAAAACGATGTTCTATGGGATTTTTCTCTAAAAAAAGAAAAAAAGAAAGAGGTAGGACTGAAACTGAAACTGGAAACTGATTTCGAAGGATGAAAAACTAAAACTGATTTTAGAGTCAAAACGCACGTTTTGATTGGAAAAAATAAAAAAAACAGAAGCTTCCACGTAAGTGTGTGCAAAACATGCACTGCTACAGTGGATGCTCTTTAGCTTTACTCAAAGCAAAAACAAGTTTTAAAAAATTGGATTTCGATTTCGGAAAATAACAGCAAGCGGACGAGAGGACCTGGGCTTCACACACGCACAGACGGAGATCTAGAACGTGAACCTGGGAGCTGCGACTATCAGGACGACACTGTGGACTGCGAGATCATTTTTTCAGTGTTCATTTCTTCTATTCCTCTCAGAAAAATTATGGTGAATTCGTTTATGTTGAATTTAATTTTTAGCATGAACTAATTTTATTTATTCTAGGAAAACGATGTAATCTAGTTCCGAACTATGTTTGCTTTTCTATGCTAATTTGAAATAATTCTCTTTCATGTTTGTTTGATTTATTCTAAGCTTAATGCTTCTAATTAACTAGCCATTAATTAAATGATTTTAATCTTATGATTTGCTGTCGAAAGAGGGAATTATAGGATAGATCTTTGATATTTCGGCATAGGTAAATATAGAGATCGAAAGACTTATATGAACCTACGTAGTATTAAAATCGTTGGTCTTAATGCTTTCTTGCATTATTAATTTGCATACTCTTGTGTAAAATGATGAACAAGAATATTTTCAATTGACTGTCGAAAGAGGCTTTTG
Source organism: Pterocarya stenoptera (assembly GCA_003123785.1). NCBI lineage: Eukaryota > Viridiplantae > Streptophyta > Magnoliopsida > Fagales > Juglandaceae > Pterocarya > Pterocarya stenoptera. The sequence goes on along the minus strand of QEOT01124195.1, from coordinate 194,757 downwards.
GATGAATTGGAGATTTGTTAACAAACAGAGAGAATTAAATTCAATTAGTTAGATGAGTAAAGCATAGTGAAGGATTAGGTGAAATCGATTTCCTAGAAGTTTTCTTTCCCATTAATTTGATCTTCGAACAACGTTATTTTCCTTTGAGTATTTTCTTTGAATTGATTTTATTTTAAATTGCAATTACAAAAATCTTAGTGACTTTTCTAAATAAAGTCGAGATTAGTATAATTTCGATACTTGTCAAAAGTAAGCTGTTACCCATCCCTGAGGACGATACTCTTCTCATCACTTTACTATAAAACTACGATACTGTACACTTGCAGTTTTGCACCGATCAAGTTTTTGGCGCCGTTGCCGGGGATTGAACCCGAGTCACCCGCTCTGCTTTCTTGATTGTGAATGTTAGGATGCGTTATCGTCTCGGCCATTTATGGAATAGAGTGCTGCTACACTCACCGCTCCCAACTACTGCTGGGAGCTACTGTTAGTTATAGGATGTGTTTTTATTTCTATTTATTTTTTCATACATGTATTTTTTAACATTTTAAAATATTTTTTTAAAAAATAAAAAAAATTATAATATTATCAAACAACACTTCCTTAATTACTAAGTAAAAAAAAAAAATTAAAAAAATCAAAATGGTAGAATGGAGCGGTAGAATAGAATGGTAGGAGTAGCATTATTCTACGGAATATAACAATTTAGTTGTATATTTATAACGTATTTCTATAATGGAAGAAGACGTAGTTTGTTAGTAGGGTTATGCTGTACACCAGCCCATATTATCTATTATATATATTTTAATTTTTTTTATTATTTTATTTCTGTTAAACTAATTAAGTTGTTCTACTTATTATCCATACATCACATATTTATTATGAAAAAAAAAAGAATTAAAAAATATGTGGGGTGTGAGATCATGATAAGTAGAATTATTTTTGTTAGTAAATTGATAATCATATAATCCATGATAATGTTCCTGCAGGTAGAGAAATTACAAAAGTTAATTAACTAATTGTCATAAAGAATAAATTAATTAACTCTCTACAAATAATTAATTAAGTACTCCCATTCAATTAATACAAACACAATTGTGTAAATTGAAGAAGAGAAGAACTATATAGCATCCCAACTACCAAATTGGAGTGAGATCTGACTTTCATCGAAGGGGGAGGAGGTCTCGGCTTCCTCCTCCTCCTCCCTCTCCTTCCTTCATTCCTCCATTCACCCACCTTATTTATAAAGGCTTCTTTTACTTAGTTTTGTTTTGCTTTCTTCAATATCGAAAAAGACAGATCTATAGCTTTCCGGCAACTCCCGAGAGACATGCGTAGCACAATTAGATTCACAAGTCCAAAATCGTTTGGAGGAAAGTGATAGTTTTACAAAAATCACAGTGCGTGGTTCTCATGCATCGCCCATATCTGTGCGCGGTTCTCATGCACTATCCCTTCCGGTAGCTCTTCTCGACATACGTGCCAAATCATCGGACTCGCCACACCGTACCTTTTAGATCTGACCTTTGTGGCTGAAAAGAGACAAGTGTGTTGCCTTCACGAGCCGTCACAGATTTCAACGTCTACTGGAGTTGGTCCAAACTGTAATCTTTCCTTTTACACATCTATGTTACTGCTTTCCTTTTTGGTTTCCTTATTGTTAATTAAAAAAAAAAAGGTCATCTCTCGGACGTTTGTTTGTAGTGGTTGAGTCCACTCTTTCTATGAATGGAGAGTTGAGTCTCTGTTTAGGCAGAGAGTGTTGTCTCTTGGACGTTTGTCTATAGAGAGTATCAATAATAGTAAAGATTGGACCAGTCACAAAAGGAAATAGTGTACTGGTGGAGCTCCGAATGCATTTTTTGGTTTATGATGTAATGTTTGATATAGGGACATTCCAGAATGTAACCGGTTTAGGATGTAAGTTTCTCTAATAAATGAATTATGACAATTTCTTTGAAAAAAAAAAACACAGTTGTGAAAATTAAACTAATTTATCACCGTGATTCTTTCCTGGGCGCTTGAAATAGTTGAATTTAACAGGCCGAATGAGAATGAAAGTTGAAACATACAGGAGCCTGACATAAGTCATGATGTGAGAGATCAGCTTCATTGTTTTTTGACTATTTTGCAGGGCATGGATTAATGCACGTATCTTAATCCACCTGTTTTTTCTTCTTAATTTCTTTCTCAACTTCTTCTTAAGCTCGATAAGGTAGACGATACCAAAAGAAATTAAGAGTAGAACGTTAACCAATAGAAATGATAATAAAAGTTACAATTATAGCGTCCAGCCCCAATGGTGAAACTTTTTTTTTCTCATTTGGTCACACAAATGAGATGAGATCAGATGAAAGTTGAAAGTTGAATAAAATATTATTAGAATATAATTTTTTAATATTAGTTTTATTTTGAGATTTGAAAAAGTTAAATTATTTATTATATTTTGTATGAGAATTTAAAACAAAATGTAATAATTAGATGAGACAAGATAAGATGAGATAATTTGTGTTATGTAACCAAACCAGGCCTAAAAGAAATTGCAACACTCTGTAGACATTATAGGATTTTGCTTTATAGCTTTTAACTTTGGTTCTAAAAAATAAAACTATTTATTAAAAATACAAACATTGAGCAATATATAATGTTTATAGAAGACAACACATATGATGGCAAAATTGGTTGATTTTAGGATTGTTCATCTGGACCGGATTTTTTCCCGGCCTGATCTGGAATCCAGACCTGGTTTTTGTATTTTATTTGTTTATTTTTTCAATTTACAACTTTCTCACATCCTTCAATTCACTCTCTTGGCCATTTTGAAACATGCACTCCTTTGTAATTTGTTAAGATGCAAAATGAGTTACTCAAGGGAACACCAAGCAGCTTGCTACTGCTTCTCCTACTCCTCATTCAACTGCAACAATTTTCTCCACCCCACTATCATCAATCTCAAGTATTTTCAATTGCTTGAGACAACTTATGACTAAGGTTGAAAAGAAACTTTTCAAACTGATAAGTGTTGTTCATAGAGGCGTATGTTTCTTCCAGATTTTGAAATTTGAATTGTTTTGGCTTATTCAATCCATTCATGCTTTCCCTTGGATAAACCATCCAAATACAATCCTTCCAAGCTAGGGAATGCAACCTGTAGGATTAAATTCTTTGTATGAATTAAAGATGCCAAATATTTCTATGCTTCAACTTTGAAAATATGAAAAATTAAAGTGGGGAAATAATATAAAATAACAGAAATTTGAGAACAATGTTAATCCAAACTTTTTATAACTGATGGGGAAGATACTTGAACAAAACATTTTGCTTGTAAAAATATTCAGAACATGTAGGCTTTGATTAAAAAAAAAAAATCGGGTTCAACCAGAAACTCGGGTTCTAGGTTTTTAAAAACTGGTTTCAATACAGGTTCCGGTCTGGTTTTGAAACCCGGGTTTCGGTCCAGGTAAATTCGAGTTCCTGGGCCAGAACCCAGATGAACAGTTCTAGTTGATTTCACTTCATAATGTACATTATATGGCCTGCCTTTTATCTAACGTGAAGGCAAGAAATCTTAACATTACAAATTGTAACTGGAAGGGATGTTCACGTTCCCCTAGCAGGCTGGGCCTAACTCGTCCCCGGAAGGCCCAGGCACCAAAGCGTAATTGGCCCACGAGTCAGGATAAGAGGAAGGAGGCCCAAGGCCAGTGCGGGAAGAGGGTTGACGTGGAATGATTGGACTCCGACCTCTCTGACTCGACTTTGCACACACACATAGTAGCAGGGTCACGCCGCATTTAAAGACCTATTCATGATAAAACGTACAAAAAATGGTTGTACTCACAAGCTTGTCACAAGGAACACAATTTGAAAGAGCCACGCTACATTAAAGGCGACAATGTGACACCATGTACGGAAGACGGGCACCTCTGATATTGGATATGGAAGACCATCTTGGTAGGGAGTATAAAAGCTGAACTCCAAGTTAGAATATTTTTTTTACGTTCTCTGAAGTATAAAACATTCCTTCTAAGGATCGACAAACTAACTTAGGTATCAGAGATGTTTCATCAACTTTGAGCCCTCACCTTCCTTGTATTGTAGGGGATCGAGCTCGGTGATCGATGTGCGAAATACTCCATCAACAGTAACTATTTGCTGTCAAAAACTTCTTTTGGGAATTTTTTGTGTGCTCAATGCACAACTCTGCTTTGCTTTCCTTCTTTGGGTTTTATTGATTCATAATGCATCGTTGATTTCCTTTCAATTACATTATGTTCCAAATGTATTTGCACGTTTTATTATTGCTTTTTTAATGAAAAAACATGTGTATCGCATTGATTTTACCATGAAGACCTTTCCACTATAATCTCTCAGTTTCTTCATTCTTGACTGTGAGTGTTAGGATGCGGTGTCATCTCCATGGCCATTTAGGCCCCGTTTATTTTTGGCAGGATATGATTTTTATTTAAGCTTGATATTTAAGGTTAAATCTCATCTACCTAAAGAGTTACCCAAGAAAGTCTTCTAAAGGCTCGAGTGTATTATTGGAGGACCAATTTATTTTGGACATGAAGATTGAGGCCATTTTAAATTTCTGAGTTCATTTTTCAAACCGATTAGGGTTACAATTTTTAGATTTTCTTTCTCATTAAAATTCTTATATACACACACACACACACATATATATATTCATACAGTAGATCTTTTACTCAGCCAACTTCTTCACCCACATACACCACATACATACATGATGCTTTGCTCCACTCCCATGTGCCAGCCTCATCACCAACATGCACCCACATACAGAATTTCCTTTCCTCCATTCCCATGTGCTAGCCTTTCCTCTTACATACACCGGACACGCACTATTACTTTTCCATGTGCATGACATCCTATCGTTTCCTTTCCACCACCCCATGTGATTTCATGTCCACCCCATTTCTTTGCTCTAAGGTTTACCACCATCCCTCTCTGTCTTTCTTTCATATTTATAATTAGACATGTATTCTTCCCCTACAGATCAACCCAAGCTATTGCACCTCCACGCAGCCAACTCAGCACATTCACATAACCACCATGCAAATGCTGCTACCTTCTTCAACCACCATCACAGAGACCCTTATCGACCTCCATCGCCACGTGAAAACTGACACCACCGAAGTGTAGTCACTACGAAGCCCTACCATCACAGAGAAGCCACCTGGTTGTGCACCACCACACCACCTCACAGAAAACACCAACTCGCAATCCTCCACGTTCAGCTTTCACACACGGGCTACACCACCATATTTGGTAACCAAGCAAAATTTCATCGTTTCACACCGACAGCCACCCTATAAGCTTGACACTTCACGTTGCCAACCCCTGAGCCACTGCAGCACCACCCTGTACCACCATCCAATGCTGTGAAGTCAACTATAAGAAGTGGATTGCACCTCTCTTTTTCTTCAACAAAATAGAGCATCTACCTTCCCTTTGTGAGTCACTGCAACCACTACAACCGAAAACTCCATCACGTTGAGACCCCATAGAAACCGCCGGCGAAGACTTCCCGTCACCCCTAGTCAGTCGCACGCCACCTTAGTCTCACGGCAAGCCACCAACACCCCTCTTCGTATCTCCCTCTTTCGGCTTACTTTCCCTCCATCTCTTCTTCTCTCACATTATCTCCACGTTCCTTTCCCTCACGGTCAGCCTCTGCCGCGTAAACTTGCTTCACGTATTATGAGCTTGTTTTCAAATAACAAATGTTTTAATATAGCTTACTGTATAGTTGGTCAATTAATATAATGGAATTACATTATTACCCTTTAAGTTACAAGTTGTGTTTGTGTGTTTTAAACTTTTAATATGTATTAGTGGACTCTATTTTACTTATGTTTACAGGAATCATTTAAGTAATTTAAATTGTTATTAAGTAAAGATTTCTTTTAAAAGTAAACGATAATGGTGTAATTTTATTTTTACACTTTAGATATGATCTAGTTTATTAAATAAAAGTTGTTTAATTTAAAATATTTTGGTATAATTATATTATCTAGTAGTAAATTTATAGTTTGATTACAATAGTAATAAGTTAGAATTTAATATCTTAGTTGGAGCAATTAAGTGGATATTGATGGATTTGGAAAATGATGGTATTTTAAGATTATGAAAATTGTAGGTATTGAGGAATTAAAATAGGTTAATTTTAACAATTTTCAGATTTAATTATCGAAATACATGTTTGACTCGAAATTTATGAAACTTACATGATTATAGGTGACAAACAATTTTTGTACGGAAATTTTGAGGAAAAGCTAAGAAGTCCAGGTAAGTGGAGTTCCGATGCTAGACTTTGCATAAAAATAAAATAGACTAAGGTCAATTTTGAAAAAATATGCATTTTTGTTATGAAGAGAAACTTGAAACAATCTCAGTTATTTGTTTTGCATGACTCATGAAATTCTATATAAGAATAAAGCATTTTCTGTCATGACTGGTGTAGACATGAGCAAAGTTTTGTTATTTTGTTTCTGAACTGTGCAAAAGAGAATGAATATGAAATTTTGTGTATAAATTATGTTTCTGTGATCTAATTCTGATCTGCTCTGAAAATGTTTTATACTCATATGATATTATGTGACTCTGCATTCTGAAAATAAACAGTGTTCTCTTTTGCATTCTAAACCTTGCAAATGCTCATATTTGCATACTAATATATGTTCTCTACTTACTGAGTTGTGATGACCCAAACTTTGCGTAAGCATGGCCCATAGAGTTTTAAGCTTAGTAGTCGTGACTTCTTTGGGAGCTCTAGTTATTTTTGAAAGCCTTAGAATTCTTGAATGATGATTTGAGCCCAAAAGAGGACCAACCTTAGAATGCTAAGTGAGATTTGGCTTTGTTTAGAAACTTAGGCCATGGCACATGTCTAATGCCACTTGTCATCCATGACAAAGGTTACTTGTTTGGGAAAAGGAAGAGTCATATGAGATTTTACCATGTTACCCTTAAATTAAACACTCAATTGTTTGAAGAAAGGAAGGGCATAAAGGGAAGAGAAGAGGAATTCGGCCAAGGGAACGGATTCCTACACGCCAACCCCAAAAATGCACCTTCCCAATGCAATCTAAGTGAAGAATCCCAAGAGGTATTTCCGGCTAAAGAGAAAAGATGAAGGAAATCTTTGCCACTTGTCTTGCATGCATTGGATTTCAACAACCAATGAGGGAATGAGGAGTTTTTTATAAAAGGGGAGGAAGACCACAAGCCCAAGGGCTTTCCCTTTTTTGTCAATTTCGGTTTCTGTATGCTCTCACTCTCTCCACCCAACTCTCTCAAATTTTCTTGAAGATTCTCTCACTTTCTTATATTTTCTCTCAACCAAACAACAGGATTTTCTTATCTCAAGAGGAGATTTCGGCACACTAAGTTTGGTCAAGGTAAGAATCGTTTTTCCCTGTAAGGTTTTACACACATCACTTGTTCAACCTGAAAATGAGATTAAAATCTCATTTGGACAATGAGAAAGATAGAACACCTACACTTTCTTGTGATTTCTTGAAAATGACTTAAGGTTCTTATGAAACCTTTGAAGACGAGTAGAGAGAAGAGTTTATCCTCCATGTTTTTTGGCCACTACTTGTATCGTTGGATTTTTTAGGGTTTTGCTTTACTTTAAGAGTGAAATGAAGACATTTTTATCCCAAAAACCCTAGAAGCCGAATGGATATAGACAAGTATTACCCTGGAAATTTACACATACACTCAAGAGCACGAAATGAGGTTTTTAGTTACTTTTCTAATATAGATTGTTCGGATTTACAACTAGCTAATATTTCTATACGCGGATTTTGGTAAGTATACACTCAACCTACCCTTGGTTAATACTTGTATATGATTGTGTAAATCTTTTCTTTGTCATGTTTGCTTTGTTTGCTATTTCTTGATTGATTGTTTGATTATATTAATATGATCTTGTATGAATCTAAGGAAGGAATTATATGCTTGAAATTTGTGGTGGATATGCCATGAAATACTTGTATATGTTTCGGGTTTTACATGTTTAAGTATGATGGACTATGTAACATGATGTTTCGGCCATACCCTGTTTTGAATGATTCAGATCTTAGCCAAATGTTATGACTTCATGCTTAGTTTTACTAAGCTTTGATTTCCATGTTATATGCTTGAAGACTGGAACATATTTAAGTGATGAATATCATGATTTTTACCCCTAAGTGTTTTGACCTAAGCATATTCTCATGGTTTCATGAATGTGTTTGGATGTTCCATGTGTTTCATGTAATCATGTTGTGAATTTGAACATGTTATGCTTGATTATTTCATGCATGGCATTCCAGATGTCACGTGTCAAGTATAAGTACGTATGTCTTAAGTTCCATGTCTCATGCATTTGGGGAAATATTTTCCAAAAAAGTGGTTCCTTTTAATGAAAAGAGTCAAATGTTTTATCACAACCCCAAGTGCTAGGACCGGGGATTGTCCTAGTGGAACTCCTTTGTCCACTTTGGAGTGCTTAAGAATGGAGTGGTAACCTCTGGGTCGATGAAGAATAGTCGACGAGCCTCGAATGGGTTCTTTTTTAAGAATGCCGGAGTGAGAAAGCACCTAATGCTAGTGGGTGCATAAGGCATGTAATTCGACGAAGTAAGGTCGACTCATTATGATTCTCTGTGTATTTAGAACTGTATGGATGGTGGTAAGTAGGGATTGTGGTAGGGTCCTGCCTGTGATTCCGGCCTACAGGTCGTTAATGTTACAATGACTAGTGGGAACACGCGGTGTAAGGAAGGGAGCCGTGTTGTGTCCGCCCTATGATAAGAATAAGAGCTCATGTGATAAGGATCACTCAATATAAATCTTGTGATATGTTCTGATAAGAAAAGTTCTGATTAAGAATCAACATGAAAAGAAAAGTTTCTGAAAATTTCAAAGTCTCTGTACAAGTCTTTTGAAAATGGTCAAATGCATATGTCAAGTTCTGTTTAAGTCAAGTACATGTCCATGCACGCATTCCATGATGTACCTCTTATATGGTTGCTTTAACTATTTTATGTTGTGTGATTACTTGCTGATATTCTTGAAATCTCATTGTGGTAGTTTACACTACCATTGCCCAAACTGGAATGGTAGAAGTTGTTACAGGAATAGGGAACGACGCCTATGACGAAGAGGAAAAGAACGGCACCTCTTCCTCCAGAGAGGATTGTGCCTAAGATGGCCACTAATCGGCCTGAGCCCTCCATTCTGGAGCGACTCGAGGCCATCGATCGGGAGATCACTGGTATTTTAGAGTTCATTGTAGACAGAGTTCAGAAGGCGTAACAACCAGGACCAGGATAAGACTCTAGAGAAGCGTGTGAAGCCCGAACTCTAATGAAGGAAAAAGAAACTTAGTTTTTTTGGTGCAAAAAACTTATGATTTTTAGGCCTCAACTTTTGAGAAACAATATTTTTTAGAAGGTCTCGTTTGGGGAGAAAAAACTTTGATACTTGATTTTTTGGGTTATTTTATCTTATGCTAAAAATGTTATGGTCATGGGCAAAGTGTTAATTCTTTTTACTAGTAGGTACCATGTACTTTGCAACTGCTGTTTGAGTTGCTTAGAATTTTCGACCTTTATATATTTTCCGCTGCAACGATATCGCATACTGCTAGTGTAGTTAGGTGCATAGCATATTATTTGTCATGTACGTGGGGTATGTAGCCTTGTATTACATGTCCCGACATTTCAGCCACAGTCCAATCCCAAGCGGGGGCTGGGGGAGCCACAGAGCATGGTATCAGAACAATTACGTCTTTGGGTAAACCCACACTTTGTCCTAGGAATGCATGGTACCCTTAATTAGGTTTGAGATCTGTAGTGGTAGGCTTGGATCTTATAGCTATAGGCTTAAATCTAGAGCGAGGAGAAGATACGCCCGTAAAGTTGCCAGTTCAAAGGAAGAAGGTATTATTCTCTAAGGAAGGGACTGACCCACAATGGTTTTGTGCGTTTTCAGGAGAAGGAAATCATGGTACGAAACCGACATGAGAACACATCTCCGAGAGGTAGGGATCAGGAGATTGGAATTCCTCCACTAGAAGGGGGACATGCTATAGCAGAATCTATTCGCTAGATGACTGAGGTAGTGCGTACTCAGGTGGAACAAGGATAGAACGCTAGGCAAGTACCGCCTAGAGTAGAACCCAGATGTACTTACGAGAAATTTATGGTGTATAGATACCCGAATTTTGTTGGAACGGAAGGACCAATGAAGGCTAACAAATGGCTTATGGACCTGGAGAGAACTTTTGAAATTAGTGGATGCACTAAAGTGTAAAAGGTTCAATACGCGGGTCACATGCTACAAGAAGAAGCTGGAATCTAGTGGGATACTAAGTGACAGCTTTTGGGCCGAGAATTAGGAGATTTGATGGCATTACTTAGGATCGATTCAAGACTGAGTTCGATAATCGTTTCTTTCCAGAAATGGCTAAGCAACAGAAAGCTTTGGAGGTCGCAAGTCTGACCCAGGGGAATATGACGGTCGATCAGTATGTCGCTCGTTTTATGGAGATGGGGAGGTTCGCACCTCATTTGCTTAGTACTGAGAGAATGCAAGCAAAGAAGTTCTAAGACTGTTTGCAACCTCAAATCTGAAACCACGTGGCACGTCTACAGATAGAGAATTTCCAAGACCTAGTCAATGTAGCTTCGATAGCAGAGGCGGACCAACGGAGACTAATTACACAAGTTCAAGTGGATAGGAAAAGAGGGTTTCCTTATTCACCAGGAGGTAGTGCGGGGAAACGAAAGACCCTAGCAACGTCAAACAAAGGAAAGGGAGTGGTATCTGGAAATACTGCACCCGTCATGCCAGCACTTTGTCGTCGATGCAGAAAAAGGCACAGTGGAGAATCTCGTCAAGCTTCAAGAGCATGTTTCAGATGTGGTTAGACTAGCCATATGATCAAGGACTATCTGTAAAACACGCCTGGAGGAGCGTCAACGCCAAATGCTAAACCCAAGACTGTCGCAAAAGCTAAGGTTTATGCTATTACGCCAGGAGAAGTAGACCTAGAAGCTGACGAAACAGCAGACGCGGGAGTATTTACTGGTAATATTTCCCAACTTTGCCTTAAGTCATAGATAGCTTATAATTGGAAATTTTGAGTAATTATAGTTACCTCTTTAGGTAAAGTTAGATTGAAGCAGTACGCGGTATGTGCTTTGTTTGATTCCAGAGCATCAAGGTCTTTTATTTCTGGTAGATGTTTGCAAAAGTGTGAGCTCAAGGCTGAGCCAATGTCTCGGAAGATTTTAGTAGCTATTCTAGATGGGAGAGTAATTGGTTGCACGAGTATAGTTAAGAATTGCCCGTTGGAAATTGCAAACTTAGTTTTGAACGTGGATTTGATTGTTTTCCATCCGATGGAATTCGACCTAATCCTAGGAACGGACTGGTTGTCGAGGCATTATGCCAAGATAGACTGTAAAAAATGAGAAGTGGTGTTCGATCTACCCACTTAGGAAAGGACCTGTTATATGGGTGAGATTGTTCAGTTTGATCCCTGTATGGTAACAACGGGACAAATCAAGAGGAGTATGGAAAACGGGGACATCGCGTATTTGGTAATGATGACAGATGTAGAGGAAGAACCCAAAGAAATCCAAGGAATTCCTGTTATTGAGGATTTTCCTAGGGTGTTCGTAGATGAACTACCTGGATTACCCCCGAACTGGGAGACAGAGTTTGTAATTGAACTTGAACCGGCCACAGCCCCAGTGCATAAGGCACCAAATCGAATGGCCCCAATAGAATTGAAGGAGCTTAAGGTGCAAATCGAAGAGCTTCTAGCAAAGGGTTTTATTTGACCTAGCTCATCGCCATGGGGAGCACCGGTCCTGTTTGTCAAAAAGAAGGATGGGACTCTTAGGATGTGTATCGATTATAGAGATCTGAATAAGGTGACTGTTAAGAATAAGTACCACTTGCCAAGGATAAATGATATGCTAGATCAATTACAAGGAGCTGCGGTTTTCTCAAAGATTGATCTACGATCTGGATATCACCAACTCCGAATAAGAGAGCAAGATGTGTCTAGGACTGCTTTTTGAACACGCTATGGACACTTCGAGTTCCTAGTTATGCCTTTTGGATTAGCGAATGCCCCTGTAGCATTCATGGAATTGATGAATAGAATTTTTCAGCGATTCTTGGACAGCTTTGTAGTGGTATTCATAGATGACATATTGATCTATTCTTCTGATGAGGAAGAGCATAAGAAGCATCTAAGGATTGTATTGGAAACGCTGCAAGAACATTAGCTTATTGCCAAACATAGTAAGTGCGAGTTTTGGCTTCGAGAAGTGAAATTTTTGGGACATGTCATTTCTAGTAAAGGAGTGGCAGTGGATCCTGCAAAGATTAACATTGTAACGAAATGGCAAAGGCCTACTAATGCCCATGAAGTACGTTGTTTCCTCAGCCTAGCAGGTTATTACCGAAGGTTCACAGAAGGATTTTCTAGACTTTCTAGCCCTTTAGTGGCATTAACAAGAAAGAATGCGAAGTATGTTTGGACTGAGCAATCTGAGAAGAGTTTCAGGAATTAAAGAAGAGGTTAACTTTGGCCCCAATATTGGCATTACCGGAACCCCATAAGCCCTACGTAGTCTATAGTGACGCTTCGAAGATGGGTTTGGGATGTGTTCTAATGCAAGAAGGTAGAGTCGTCGCTTATGCTTCGCGACAGCTTAAGAATCATGAATAGAATTGTCCTACCCACGACTTGGAATTGGCAGCGGTAGTTTTTGTACTAAAGATTTGGAGACACTATTTGTATGGGGAAAAATGCGAAGTGTACACGGACCACAAAAGTCTTAAGTACTTGTTCAGTCAAAAGAATCTGAATATGAGACAACGAAGATGGGTCTAAACCATTAGTGATTATTAGTGTGAGATCAAATATCATCTCGTGAAGGCTAACGTTGTAGATGATGCACTTAATCGCAAAGCTTAGGTAGACTTGTCATCTGTCTTAGCAAGATTAAGGAATTTGATGATTGGAGATTCATCATGGAAGGCTATTTCTGCGATAGTATAGGAGCTCATATCCATGACCAAAGAAGAAATTCTGGAAGGGCAGTGAAAGGATGATAAATTGGAAAAGCTTCGACAGAGGATTTTGAAATTAGAAGGCCTACAACATTTCTCTGTTAGGATGAATGAGATGTTTTTTTATAAGGGAAGGAAGGTGATTCCTAACATTGCCAAGTTGAAAGAAAAGATATTAAGGGAGGCTCATTGCACCCCTTACACAGCGCACTCTGACAGTACAAAGATGTATCGTGATTTAAAAGGTCAGTTTTGGTGGGATGGAATAAAGAAGTTGCTAAATTCATGGCAAAATGTCCTATTTGCCAAATGATAAAAGCTGAGCATAAGAGGCCAGCAGGTGAATTACAACCTATGCCTATCCTAGAATGGAAATGGAAAGTGTCTATGGATTTTGTAATAGGTCTGCCAAGGACGTCGTCAGGAAAGAATTCAATATGGGTTATAGTTGACCGATTGACTAAGAATGCGCATTTTTTACCCATAGCTAACACGGATTCTATGGAGAAACTTTCTCGAATGTATATTAAGGAAATTTTCTGACTACATGGAGTTCCAAAGACTACAGTATCGGACCGAGATACTCATTTTACATCACGATTCTGGCAAAGCCTATAGAAGATGTTAGGCACTCGTTTGGATTTTAGCAGCGCCTATCATCCACAAATAGATGGACAGACGGAGCGTACAATCTAGACCTTGGAAGATATGCTGCGAGCATGCGTAATGGAGCAAAGTGGTGATTGGGAAGGTCACCTACCTTTGGTGGAGTTTTCCTATAATAATAGTTTTCAGGCTACCATCCAAATGGCACCCTGCGAAGCATTATACAGTAGGAAATGCAGATACCCGTTATATTGGGATGAAGTAGGGGAAAGGAAAATACTTGGACCTCAGTATCTACAAGAAGTTCAGAGACAAGTGACCATGATCTAAGAAAGAATGAAAGTAGCCCAGAACAGACAGAAGAGCTATGCGCATAACCGACGAAGGAAGTTGGAGTTTGCAGTAGGAGATTGGGTATACCTCAAAGTATCGCCCATGAAAGGAGTCATATGTTTCTATAAAAAGGGGAAGTTGAGTCCATGTTATGTAAGACCCTTCGAGATAATCAAAAGAGTTGGTGTCGTGGCTCATAGATTGGACTTATCAGCAGAGATGCAAGGAATACACAATATGTTTCATGTGTTGACTTTGAAGAAAAGCTTTGGAGAAAGACGACCAGTTGTAATGGAGCCCAACAAGATAAGGCTTCAACCTAACTCGTCTTATAGAGAATGGCAAGTGCAAAAAATAGATCGCAAGGAGCAAGAGCGAGGAATCGAAAGATACCTCTAGTGAAAGTACTCTGGAATAATCCAGAATTTGAATAAGCAACTTGGGAACGTGAGGATACACTGAGAAGTGAATACCCTCATTTGTTTGTATGTTAGAACCTTTGAAGAATGTCTGAATTTGTTCTAATATATATATATACTTATGTGTGAATGTGTTGGTTCTATATAAATGTTTGCCTATTCTTTGATAGTAGTTTAAGAATGGTAATCTTGAGTGCACCTGCTAAACCCATGGAACAGGGAATGGCACGAACTAGAAGGACCCCACAAATGTCTATTTCTTCAGTAGCTCAACTGAGAGAACGAAGAGAATAGCATATCAGGAATTGTCTCAGGAGAAAGCAATAGTCAATAGCAGAACAATCCAGGCAGCTGGAAATTTTTTATCATCATCGCACCCATGTGATGGATGCAGACTCACAAGGAAGGCTTCGCTTTCATTACAACATGAAGAACGACAGCCGTGTAGTAACTCAAAGGAAGTAGAAAGAAGAAATTTGAGTAATTTTGATCCCAAAACGAATTAAGACGCACAAGGGAAGAGCATGCAAGTAGATTTATACCCTGTGAGATCTCAGATACTTATGCGAATCGTATTCGTATCCATGAAGAAGGTCAACCAATCGAGGACACGGAGCTCGAGATAGAGCAAGTGCTGAATGAGATACGGTTTAATGTGTTTGATCATGACTTGGATGCAATATTTTACTTTTCACAAGATTCAGCAACAGAAGAGGTAGATGAAGTACCCTCAGCATCCACATCATCAGAAAAGTCTACAGCCACATTTGGGAGAGGTAGTTGACAGAATTTCCCTCTTGTAAATATTTTTGATTAATGGTTGTGATGCCGATTTCGAGGACGAAATCGTTTTCAAAGGAGGAGAGGATGTGATGACCCAAACCTTGCATAAGCATGGCCCATAGAGTTTTATGCTTAGTAGTCGTGACTTCTTTGGGAGCTCTAGTTATTTTAGAAAGCGTTAGAATTCTTGAATGGTGATTTGAGCCCAAAAGAGGACTAACCTTATAATGCTAAGTGAGATTTGACATTTTTTACTCACAAGTGCCATGTGGCATGTAAGTAATGTATTATGAATCTAGACCTAATAATGGGTTAAAGGGGAAATAGAAGTGTAGGAAAAATACCAAGGAATGGCCTACACGCCTATCCTAGAAAAGTTGCCACTTGTCACTATGTAAGAAACCTTCTAGATGAATCAAGGGACAAAAGGAACCTAGAGAAGATTAAGGAAATTTTCGGCTAGATCATTTCCTACATGTTTAGACCCTTTGTCTTGCCCAAATTAGAGTTCTAAGGAAGATATCTTGGGAAGGGAAGCTTAGGGAAGTGAAATGGAGCCTTTCTAGGAGTTTTGCATGGGAAACTGAAAGCAGGCTTATGAGATTTCGAATTTTAGTAAGATTTTGCCAAGTGTCAAACATGCATGGAGTTTCTAGAAGGCTATGTGAAGAGACATTTGTATTGAAGGACAAGAATACCATTAGGAATTCTGCTGGCACACTCCCAAACACTATGTTCTTTTGCCACTTGTCACCTAGGCTAACTTGGACCAATAGAACATGAAAGGTCACCTAGAGAAGGAGCATTGGAAGATGAAGCATCATCTTGGGAAGAGAAGTAGGAGGTGGACGGCTAAGCCATGACACATGTCTAATGCCACTTGTCATCCATGCCAAAGGTTACTTGTTTGGGAAAAGGAAGAGTCATATGACATTTTACCATGTTACCCTTAAAAGAAACACTCAATTGTTTGAAGAAAGGAAGGGCATAGACGGAAGAGAAGAGGAATTCGTCCAAGGGAAGGGAGCCCTACACGCCAATCCCAAAAATGCACCTTCCCAATGCAATCTAAGTGAAGAATCCCAAGAGGTATTTTCGGCTAAAGAGAAAAGGGGAAAGAAATCTTTGCCACTTGTCTTGCATGCATAGGATTTCAACCACCAATGAGGGAATGAGGAGTTTTCTATAAAAGGGGAGGAAGACCACACGCCCAAGGGCTTTTCCTTTTTTGTCAATTTCGGTTTTTGTATGCTCTCACTCTCTCCACCCAACTCTCTCAAATTTTCTAGAAGATTCTCTCACTTTCTTATACTTTCTCTCAACCAAACAAGAGGATTTTCTTATCTCAAGAGGAGATTTCGGACACTAAGAGTGAAATGAAGACGCTTTACCCCAAAAACCCTAGAAGCCGAATGGATATAGACAAGTATTGCCCTAGAAATTTACACATACACTCAAGAGCACGAAATGAGGTTTTTAGTTACTTTTTTAATATAGAATGTTCGGATTTACAGCTACCTAATATTTTTATACGTGGATTTTGGTAAGTATACACTCAACCTACTCTTGGTTAATACTTGTATATGATTGTGTAAATATTTTCTTTGTCATGTGCTTTGTTTGTTATTTCTTGATTGATTGTTTGATTATCTTAATATGATCTTGTATGAATCTAAGGAAGGAATTATATGCTTGAAATTTGTGGTGAATATGCCATGAAATACTTGTATATGTTTCGGTTTTCACATGTTTAAGTATGATGGACTATGTAACATGATGTTTCGGCCATACCCTGTGATAGGCCACAACGTGCATGCATGAGGAAGACATTGTGTGCGTTAGACGTACAGCAGGAAAGCCGCGTGGACTGGGTTGTAGCTGAACGTGCAGAAGTGGAAGGAGTAGTTGCGAGTCTTACGGCATTTTCATTTCCGTTTGTTAAGCTCTGTTTTATTCTGTTTTAGGCTCTGTTTTCATGAGCAGCAGTTTCGGTTCTTAGTCCGCAAGTCAGTCCGCATTTTCCATTATTGTTCCGCAAGTCAGTCCGCAAGTTTCCCTTACTGTTTCCTTTTATTTCGGTGTAATTCTACTATTTAAGTAGGAGAGAATTATTAATGAGAAGGAAAATCATTGTTGAGTCAATTTGTGGTACCTTCTCACCAGAAGAGAACAACTATCCCAGCATATTTAATTTATCATCTGTGTTGGGACCTATCAATTGGCCTCAGAGCCAGGTTCATTTTACTATGGGAACCAATAAAGAGAGAATTGAACATCTGGAGGTTGGACTCGGTGAAGTTCAAGAGGGGCTACACCGGATGGAGCTGGGCATGGCGGATCGATTGTGACACGTTGAAGAGACTCTTAACCGTCTCTCCGAGGTGCTCCTTGCCAACCAAGAACCTCCAAACCAAGGTAATCAAAACCGTGAAGGTCACAATGGGGGACGACTTGTGGTATCCTCCAAAATAGCAAAATTAGAATTTCTGCGATTTTCAGGAGATGATCCGACGGAATGGTTCAACCGAGTAAACCAGTTTTTCGAGTTCCAAAATACTCCCGACAACCAAAAGGTTTCTGTAGCATCTTACCATTTGGAAGGAGAAGCCAACCAGTGGTGGCAATGGATTCGCAGGACTTTTCAAGATGAAGGTCGAGTTATTTCATGGATCGATTTTGAAGAGGAACTCTGGGCGCGTTTTGGGCCATCAGACTGCGAAGACTTTGACGAGGCTCTGTCCCGTATTCGGCAGACGGGTTCCCTGCGTGATTACCAACGGGAATTCGAATAATTAGGCAACCGGGTCAAAGGTTGGACACAGAAGGCTTTGGTGGGCACCTTCATGGGTGGTTTGAAGACAGAAATTTCGGATGGAATCCATATGTTTAAACCACAAACTTTGAAGGATGCTATACGTTTCGCAAGGATGAGAGACGATCAACTCACAAGGCAGCGGGAGTTCTTACAACCATCCCCACCTGCATGAGCTTCTCTAACTCTTCTACCAGCAGCTCGTGTAGCTTCCGTAGCACCTGCTGATCCGATCAAGCGATTATCATGGGAGGAAATGCAAAGTAGGAGAGCACAAGGCCTATGTTTCCATTGCAATGAGCGTTTCACAGCCGGGCATAGATGCCAAAGACCCCAGTTGTTACTCTTGGAGGGACATGCGGGTCACGTGGTATGTGAGGACATCACTGATCAGCAAACATTGGAGGCTGACCGAGGTGGAGGTGCAGTGGAATAAATTTGGTCCAATGGAAGCATCTTCTGCAGAGGAGGCGACCTGGGAGCCCATGAGCAAGCTGCTGGACATGTTTCCAAGTGTGGACCTTGAGGACAAGGATCCACTGATGGGGAAAGTATTGATAGGCCACAACGTGCATGCATGAGGAAGACATTGTGTGCGTTAGACGTACAGCAAGAAAGCCACGTGGACTGGGTTGTAGCTGAACGTGCAGAAGTGGAAGGAGTAGTTGCGAGTCTTACGGCATTTTCATTTCCGTTTGTTAAGCTCTGTTTTATTCTGTTTTAGGCTCTGTTTTCATGAGCAGCAGTTTCGGTTCTTAGTCCGCAAGTCAGTCCGCATTTTCTTAGTCCGCAAGTCAATCCGCATTTTCCATTATTGTTCCACAAGTCAGTCCGCAAGTTTCCCTTACTGTTTCCTTTTATTTCGGTGTAATTCTGCTATTTAAGCAGGAGAGAATTATTAATGAGAAGGAAAATCATTGTTGAGTCAATTTGTGGTACCTTCTCACCAGAAGAGAACAACTATCCCAGCATATTTAATTTATCATCTGTGTTGGGACCTATCACCCTATCTTTGAATGATTCAGATCTTAGCCAAATGTTATGACTTCATGCTTAGTTTTACTAAGCTTTGATTTCCATGTTATATGCTTGAAGACTGGAACATATTTAAGTGATGAATATCATGATTTTTACCCCTAAGTGTTTTATAAATATATTATTAGAGTTGTTTTTCAGTTACAAGAGTTAACTCTTCGGACCGTCAGGTATGGGACGTTACAATTTGGATAGTGAAAATATTTCATCTCATTTAATCATTGTAATTTTTTTAAATTTCTATAAAAAAATATAATAAACAATTTAACTTTTTCAAATCTCAAAATAATAATAATATTAAAAAAATAATATTTTAATAATATTTTATTTAACTTTTAACTTTTATCTCAACTAATCTCATATCAACTTACTATCCAAACAGCAACAACACCTTATTGAATATAACAATTTAGTTTTATATTTAGGTATTTTAAGAATGGAAGAAGGTCTGATCCGTTAGTGAATGAGTAGCCAATGATCCATGTAATTCACAATAATAATAATTCAAACGTCCAAATTAAACTAATTTATCATTTTGTTTATTTTCAAGGGCTTGAAATAGTTGAATTAACAGGCCCAATAGGTATGAAACACACCGGAGCCGACGCAAGTCATGATGCGACAGATCAGCTTAGCCATTGTTTCTTGACTATTTTGCAGGTCTTGGATTGATGCACGTGTCCATAATCCGCCCGTTTTATTCTTTTGTTTTTTTGTTTTTTTCTCTCTCTACTTCTACTAGTGTCTTCTTTTCCCTTTTTTTTTTCTTTAAATTTTTTATACCCATTAGATGAGCATTGGATCTGCAATTTAGAACTGGAAAGGAAAATTTGCGGTGAAGAGAGGTAGACTTGTTTCACATATCTAACTGTTCTACAGTAAACAGCGCTGTTCATTGTTGAATATTGTCTAGTTTGGATAGTTAGAAGTGTTGAAAAATGTTGTGAATAGTTGTGAGTAGAGATTAGAGTAAGTTTGTGGGTCTCATTGAGAGTATTTTGAGTTGTTTGGATGTATGAAATATGTTGAGTTGTTGACTTTTGAATAGGTAGTTGAAAAATATTTAGGTCTCATTAATGATTGATTTTGTTTATAATGATAGTGAAATGATAATTTTATTTATATATTATAGTGATAAATATAATGGGCATAATAAATAATCCCCAAGACCTTTAAATATAAAGGGCATAATAAATAATGCCACGTGTCTTTTTTTTTTTTTAAATTGTAAAACACCAGTCTCTTTCCTCTCTCTCTCTCTCCTCTGGCCCAATTCTCCCTCAGCCTAGCCTGGCGCCTGCCCGGCCTCACCGCCACCACTGGCGACTCCCCTGCACACCGACTACCAAGCCAGCCACCACCGATCTCCCCCACGTGGAGCTCTCTCTCTCCCCTGAGGCAACCCAACCAAAATGGGTTTCACCCATTTCTCTCCACTTGCTCTGCCGTACGCGGCTACCCAGGCCACCACACCGGCGACCACCTCTCGCAAACCCAACCACCACGAACCTCCCTCTACCTCTCCGTCCCACACTGGTATTCGGACGCGAGCTTGATCTCGGCTCATAGTGAAACACAGTGGCAAGAGATAAAGCAAGTACGAATTGTAGATCGAGATCGAGAGAGAGAGGCCAGGGAAAACAGTGCAGAGAGAGGAAGGGTCATATGTTTGAAAATACTTCAAAACCATTTGGATGGAAAGCTACTCCCGACCGTACAACACTATCTCAAAACCATTTGGATGGAAAGCTACTCCCGACCGTACAACACTATCTCAGAGTAGTTGAGATATCTTCATCACCCAAACGTGCCCACTTTTCTTGATAATATAGCATCCACGTCGAGATGAATAAATTCTTTTCTAAATTTTAGTTAAAAATCAAGTTTTTATAATTTTTTCTTTTAATTTTACTTATCTTTTCAAAACATTCTACATTCTACTCTATATTCTTTTTTTATTCTATAAAAATAATATTTCTCTATTCTTTTTTATTTTATTTTTTAACTCTTTTTTTTTTTTTTTTGTTTACATTTTCTTAACTATTCAATTACTTATCTTTCTCGTTGTGTTTGTGTTTTAAACTATTAGTTCCTCTTTAGATATAAGAAGTGTTCCATTTCATTTCATCTTATCTTATCTCATTCCATAATAACAATTTTCTGAAATTGTCACAGAAAATATAATAAACAATTTAGTTTTTTCAAATTCAAAAAAAAAAAATAATATTAAAAAATAATATTTCTAACAATATTTTATTAAACTTTCAACTTCCATCTCAACTCACAATATCAAATTTGACTTTTAGGGAAGAATTTTTTTAGGACAAAATTTTTTTTAGGGACGAAATCCAAGTCTCGTCCCAAAAACAACCCGAATTCTAATTACCGATGTAACATTAATTTATCATTTGAATAGTAATATTTAGGGTCGAATGATTTCGTCCCTAAAATTGATTGTCCGTTCGAATAGACTTGCAGATCTGTTTAAATTGTGTTAATTTCGTTCGAATGGTACCAAACCCGTTCGAATAGTTATAAATGTTGTTTTTATTTTTTTGGTACCTTACACTATTCTTTATTACTATAATATTACTTATTACAAATTCTGGATGCTTGGTGTAGGCTTGATGTTTATATTTTGTAGGTTTTGTTCTTGGAAACATTTTGTGGACTAATATTATTATTGTTCTTAACTACAAGGCAAGATAAAAAGTTCAAGACTTGAATATCCTTGAGTTGAATAGATCTAGGAAGAACAAAAGAACTAAAGTTTTAGACTTGGCCCATTTCATTATTTTGTATTTTTTAGATGTTCAAGTATATGTAATGAGTTGTGTAAACACTGTCAATTAATTTGTTATGGTTAAGAATTTGAGGGGAGTTTGTAATGAAGATTTTTTTGCAGCTTTTATATTAATTTTCTTGTTTTTATATGACTATTTGCTGTTAGGTGAAGGCAACAAATGCTTATATTTTTTAAAATTTTACATAAAGTATTTGCTAGGAGATCAGTTCGCTACAATTGACACTTTTGGTCACAAACATAATTTCCTGCAAGATAATTTCACCGGAAAGGGATTTTGCGGCCAACATTTTCGACGCAAATAGTTATTTGCAACGTTTTTAATCATGACAAATGACTATTTGCGACTAGTTCTTCGAAACAAAAATTTGTTTTGTTATGACTATTAGGGACATAATTTTCTTTTCATCCCAAATAAAATCTATTCGAACGGTATATTTTGCGTTCGAACGATTATTAGGGACAAAAATTTTTCGTCCAAAAAAAAAAAAACCTATTCGAATGGAAATGACAAATTTCATCTCAAAAAATATTTTTTGGGACAAAAGTTGAATTTCATCCCAAAAAACATTTTGAGAACAATTAGAGACGAAAAACTTTCATCTCAAAAAACTTTTAGAGACGATATCAAAACCTTTTGAGATGGGAATTTTGGTCCCTAAAAAGTAAATTTGTTGTACTAACTCATCTCATCTAAACTTACTATCCAAACTGCGCCTTAATCTCTAATAATTGTTTTAAAATTAATTACTGATCTCTTGAAAATTGTAATATTTTCAAAATTTATCATTTTTTAATGATAATATTCTTTTTCAAATTCTAAGATTTTATATTTAAAAAAAGTTTAGTCATTATAAATGATAAAGAAAGGCATGAGAGTGGATGTGAGAGAGAATAGAAATGAAGGAGGAAATCTTCATGGGGAGAAAAAAAAACTATTTTTTGTGTTTGTGATGTAGGGGGATCCAGAACCGAATCCGAGGCCAATGAGGCTTAGTTGACAGATGCAATGTTAAAAGCACTGTACTATGTCCAGAAAGTAGACCAGCACAAAACTGGCAAGAGATAAGTATTCCCAGGATTTGGGCGAGAAGCGGTAGAGTTGGGTGAGAAGACTATTTCCTCGGTTGGGCGATGAGACTTATCCCTCTGTTGGGCAAGGAGACTTATTCTTCAGCGCACACGTCGAAATCTCTCTTTGATGCTTCGGTGTGCAAGTCGTGGTCACCATGTTCTGCCTGGTGGGTCCCTTGTCGACCCGAAATTCAGCCATTTTTCCTGGTAATATTTATCTTTGGTAATGATTTTATTCCGGATTCATAGGCTAGATTTTAACCATAATTATCTTATTCCATATTATATTGTTTGGCCTTAATTACAATTTTGCCATTTTCATTTTTTAGCTATTTAAGCCCGACTTGTGGGCTTCAGAAGATGGTCTTTAATTTATTTTATAATAAAATCCTAATCTCAAAGTTTCTCTCTGTTTGCAATTTTTCTCAATTTCAATCTCTAGTTTTCGTTGTTTAACTAGCATGCATAATTAATCTCTATTATGTCCGACGTCAGTTGGCATTAGAGTTTTAGCATTTTCTTGGGGTGAACTATCGTTGGTTTTCACGGCTGGTGGTAGAGGTTGTGGTCGATGTGGATACGTTCCGAATGAGGAGGTCCCTCATAACGTATAGGATGCAATGATTACAGATTTGCAGAGGCAAGTAGCATAATTATCCCGGCTTCTAGACGTGCAAAACTAGGAGGGTCAGACTTATGATCAAGAGTCTGAATCCAGTTTTGAGATCCCGTATCACAATCGGGAGTCTTGTGGTCGGTTGGATAGAGGTGGAGACCTAGGTACCAGAACTTTCTGGTACTCTGTAGGCGGAGGGTTTCATCAATTGCTTGCATGAAGTGGAATGTATCTTCAATTACGAGGATGTCCCATATAGTATGAAGGTGAAAGTAGTCACCATCAAACTGGAAGGTCGAGCATTTGCTTGGTGGGAGCAGTTGAAGCGATCTTGAGAGTGACAGGGTAAAGCCAAGATTGGTGACTGGGAGAAGATGAAGGGTCACTTTTTACCCTTCGGATATACTCAGACCTTGTTTCAGTTACTTCACACACCGAGGCAAGGAATGAAATCCGTTGATGAGTACACCAAGGAGTTCTATCAGTTGGTGGCCCGTAATGATCTTTCTGAAACTGAAGAGCAATCTGTAGCACGTTATTTGGATGGCTTGCAGCAACCCTTACAGGACATCCTCAGCTTTCACTCTCTGTGGACTATTTATGAAGCCTGTCAAAGTGCTCTAGTCATGGTGAAATAACAACCTAGGTGACCTGCGCCAAGGGCTGATTAGAACACACGAGGGGTCCCTCCCTAGGAGACTCATCCTACTCCATGGCCCACTCAAGGTCAAAGTTCAAACACCAATATTCGGTGCTTTAGATACGGGGAGCCCGGTCATAAGGCAATAGAATGCTGAAAGTCTACCACCCAGAAGTGGGAAAACCTCCTAATGAATGAGGATGACACGGAGGATGTTGAAAGCATGGGTGAACCGATCTATGACAAAGATGGCGAGGAAGGGGTTGCTTGCACGGAGATGGTAACGAGACCCTTGTCGCCAGGAAGAGTTAACTAACTCCCAAGGGGGATTCGAGCGAAGACTGGTTGAGAACTAATATCTTTCACACAACCTGCACTATTTTTCGAGAAGGTGTGCAAAATGATCATAGATAGTGGTAGCTGTGAGAACGTGGTCTCCGAGGAAGCAGCTCAAAAGTTGCAACTCAAGATAGACCATCACCCGAAGACGTACAAACTGTAGTGGCTAAAGAAGGACAGTGAGGTCACCGTTGACCAATGGTGTTTTATCTCATTTTCGATTGGTCGGAAGTATTTTGACAACTCGTGGTGTGACATGGTCTCCATGGATGCTTACCATTTATTGCTAGGTAGGTCATGGTAGTATGATCGGAGCGTGATTCATGATGGGCGTAAAATCACCTATTCCTTTAGCATTAATGGGAAAAAGGTCACCTTAACATGCATAAGGAAGGAGTTGCTTCTGCTCCTTAGGGTGAAAAGGCACACACTCTTCTGTCAAAGCCAAGATTCTTGGAGGAGGCAAAGAAAGAAGGCATGTTGTTTGCCTTGGTGCCATGTGACGAGCATGGTGGGATGGATCGTGAGATACCGTTAGAAGTTTAACAGATACTATCTGAGTTTGGCGATCTAATGCCAAAAGACCTTCCCCCTAGCCTTCTGCCCATGAGAGATATACAACACTAGATTGACTTGGTGTCGGGATGTAGTTACCCAATAGAGAAGCATATTGCCTCAGCCCTAAGGAATAAGAAGAATTGCAGCGCCAAGTGCTGAAATTGTTAGAGAAGGGCTACATCCGTGAGAGTATAAGGCCATGTACAGTTCTTGCCCTCTTGTTACCTAAGAAAGATGATTCATGGCGCATGTGCATGGACAGCAGAGCCATTAACAAAATCAACGTGAAGTACAGATTCCCAATTCCCCTCCTAGACGATATGCTGGATTAGTTGTCCAGCTCTAAGATCTTTTTCAAGATTGATCTTAAAAGAGGGTAACACCAGATCTGAATAAGCCCTCGCGACGAGTGGAAGATTGCGTTCAAGACGCAACATGGTCTCTGCGAGTGGTTGCTCATGCCCTTTGGGCTCTCCAATGCACCCAGTACATTTATGAGATTCATGCATAGGTATGGCGGCTGTTTATGGGAAAGTTGGTCGTCATCTACTTTGGTGATATCCTCATCTACAGTCCAACGTGGGAGGCACATGTAGAACACCTCAGAGCTGTTTTCGAGACGTTATGAAAGGAGTGTCTGTTCATCAACCGGAAAATGTGCTCATTTTTCACCACTTCTGTTACGTTCCTTATATTTGTCGTCTCTACAGATGGCATCCACACAGATCAATCCAAAGTGGAAGCCATTTTAGAGTGGCCAACCCCAAGTCCCTACACTAGGTGGGGAGCTTCTATGGCTCGGCCTCCTTTTATCTATGATTCATCACAATTTTAGCACTTAAATCATGCCCATCATAGAGTTCCTGAAAGGGTGGTTATTCCAGTGGTTTGAGGAAGCAGAGTCCAGTTTCTAGCCGGTCAAGTAGATATGACTGAAGCCCCAGTCTTGGCACTCCCAGATTTTGAGAAGATCGTTAAGGTGAATTGCGATGCTTCTGGAGTGGGTATTGGCAGCGTCCTGAGTCAAGAAGGACGACTTGTTGCATTTCTCAGTGAGAAACTATCACGATCGAAGAAAAACTACTCCACATACGACTTGGAGTTCTATGCCATTGTATAGTCCTTGAAACACTGGAGACATTATTTGGTGCAAAATGAGTTCATTCTGATTACTGACAATGAGGCATTGAAGTATATCAATGGGCAACACAAGCTGAGAAGACGACAAGACAAGTGGGTTGCCTATCTACAAGAGTTCACATTCTCGCTGAGATACCAGTCTGGGAGCTTGAACTGTGTTGTAGACGTGGTAAGCCGACACATGAGACTCCTCATCACCATTAGCAGGGTGGCGGGTTTTGACACCTTCAGGGATTTGTATGCCGAAGATTTGTCCTTTGGAAAGATTCTTAAGGATGTAACTGAGGGTAGGCGAAGTGATTTTTATCCCGTCGCCTACAGTTGTGTGTCCCAGACTGTTCCTTGAAAGAACACATTATATGAGAACTACATGGTGATGGGAACTTTAGGCGAGAAAATACTTTGGCTTTAATCGCCGTAGATTACTTCAAGCCCAAGTTAACTAGTGACGTGGCAAGATGTTTCGTGTGCCAGAGAGCGAAGGGAACCCTTACCAATGCTAGCCTTTGCACTCAGTTACCTGTACCTGATGGTCCGTGGTTTTGTCATAGGTTTACCCAAGACCCAATGCGCATTGGATTCCATCTTCGTCATGGTCGACCGATTTTCTAAGTTGAGCCCATTTGAAGTTGTGCATGGTCAGGATCCGTCGAGCATCCTTGAGTTGATCCCTGTCCTACGGATTGGTCACCTGAACTTTAAGGTCAAGGAGATGGCAGAGCACCTTCGGGGAGTACACGACCAAGTCAAACAAACAATTCAGGTGAGCAATGCAAAGTACAAGGTTCACTCCAACAAGGTTTGCTCTATACTAACCTGGGATCGTTTTCCTGTTGGTAAGTACATAAGTTGAAGGATAGGAAGAATGGACTTTGTGAAATTCTCCAAAAGATCAATGACAATGCATATAGACTACGTCTTCCCAGTCACATGAGGACTTCAGATGTGTTCAAATTCAAACACCTCAGCCCCTGCTTTGTCGATGATGGCGTGAACAAAAGGGCAAGTTCCTTTCAACCCAAGGAGGCTGATGCTGGGGGATTCGAAACCGAATTGAGGCCAATGAGGCTCTGCTAACAAATGCAATGTTAAAAGCACTGGACTATCTTGAGAAGGTAGACTAGTGCAAAATCGGTGGAAAGATATAAGTATTCCCAGGATTTGGGCGAGAAGACTATTCCTCGGTTGGGCTAGGAGATTCTTCAGCGCACACCTCGAAAGCTCTCTTTGGCACACACATCATGGTCACCATGCTCTGCCTAGTGGGTCCTTTGTCGACCCCAAATTCGGCCATTTTTGCTTCTGAAATTCAGCCCTTTTTCCTTCTGAATCATCACTTTTAATTAATTCTTCCATTTTTGGTCAATTTTCTTTTATGGTAATGTTTATCTTTGTAGAGATTTATCTTATAAACTTCAGAAATGAAATTCCTATCTAGCTTATTTGTAGTGCTTTGTTTCTCTTAGGTTGGTTGGTTGTGCCAATTGCTTGCCCTTTTTGATCCCGACCGTGATTAGTTCTTTTCCCTTCTGCCATTTGTTTGCTCCCCATTTGCTTCTTGGTATGTTTTACTTTTCTTTTGTGTGAGAACATTGAGTTACAAAATATGTACAACTGATAGAGAACAGCAACTCACGTAATCGTTGACCTCTTGCCAATTGATTCTGAGTAGCTTTATCGAGATCAGAAGCAAACTGTGCAAAGGCTTCTAATTCTGCGAATTATAATTGGCTTTTCTGTTATTAGCTACAAAATATGTACCACCCAGAATAGCCGTTTCGTCCCATTATTTTTGTGTATGACATTATAAAACTCTCAAATTATATGAAATCATAATGTTAAAAACTGTTGCTATCAGTAAGAAAAGTCAAAAAGTATAAATACGTACAAACTTAGAAAATAGGATTAATTAGATTTTCTATATGGGAATTTTTCCATTAGAACTGCAATTCTCAAATTTCAAAAGACCAAAATGTCAAAAAGTCTTGCTTGTAGTAAGAAAAATCAAAAGCAACAAAACCATACAAACTTAGAAAATATCATTAATTAGATTTTCTATATCAAACCCGAGTCCTCTTTTCAACTGTTTTGCTTCGTAGAAGTTACTGGGTAAAATATTGTCTGATGGAAGTGCCCCTTTAAACAGCTCGGGCAACATATTGACAGCCTTCATAGATATTTGGCACATGGACTTTATATGAAGCAGTCTAACTGTAAATGACAACTTACTGTGCCTTCTACACCCTGGATATAACTCACGCTGTGAATCATTCCACAAGCAGGTAAAAGTGTTATGTCACGGATCATTTGAATTTGCTAGATCTGTTCCACTTTCATCCATAAACATTCCCGCACCAATGTCACCCAACATTTGCTCCATATCCTCTTTGGGATCGTCACCAACAACCTCAGGATGTACATCTTCATAGATGTTTTCTTCTTCATCTCGAAGTTCAAATAACGTTGGATACGATTCTCCATGTAAGACCCAATCGCTATAACCTTGGTCAATACCTTTGACAAACAGATGCTCCTTCACTAACTCTATCTTATGAGAATGCAAATTCTTGCAAAGTCGGCATGGGCATCTAATACGACCGTCACTACCAATTGTACAAGATGCAAATTTCAAAAATTTCTTAACTCATTTAGCATATACATTGTAATCCTCACCTAACCGATCTCTAACTCGCATCCAACTTTTATCCATGTCTAATATCCTATTACAAACAGTCACGTGCATCAACAAACAATTATCTAACATATTGTGCAATTTCTTCATTTCACCGGGTAGTTGGTCCTATCCCATTCGGGATTGTAAGATCATAATCGCCAACCTACCAACTATTATCTGTCACGTCCAACAAAATTCAACAGCATCTCCCCATAGTTCTCCAAATATACTCGTTTGGTCATGCACACCGACGAGTAATACATCGATGCACCATCACCGAAACGTCATATCCAAAGAACAATAAGGGATGACACTACCAAAATCATAATGTCGGATACAACAGATATAGTTTGATAGTTTGCGAGAATGATCTTACAATCCCAAACTGTCTACTTTGGACAATTCAAGAGTTATTAATCAACCGTTCAACATGATTGATAACTCTCGAAAGGGTCTAACGTTTATTTTAATGGCAAGTAGAAGATACAATATTAAAACACAACAATAATGTAAAAATTTCGGAATACAAGATGATACTAGAATAGAATATGAGTTTAAGTAATAATAATTTTTATGTTTATTATTTCTAAGTCATTTATAATTTAATTTTATAAAATTTTAAGTTAATTGTAAGATAGTTTTTACAACTATAATCTTTTAAGTATTAATATGAGTTTAAGTATTAATAATTCTTATGTTTATTATTTCTAAATCATTTATAATTTAATTTTATAAAATTTTAAGTTAATTGTAAGATAGTGTTTACAACTATTATCTTTTAAGTATTAATATGAGTTTAAGTATTAATAATTCTTATGTTTATTATTCCTAAGTCATTTTTAATTTAATTTTATAAAATTTTAAGTTAATTGTAAGATAGTGTTTACAACTATAATCTTTTAAGTATTAATATGAGTTTAAGTATTAATAATTCTATGTTTATTATTTTTAAGTCATTTATAATTTAATTTTATAAAATTTTAAGTTAATTGTAAGATAGTTTTTACAACTATTATCTTTTAAGTATTAATATGAGTTTAAGTATTAATAATTCTTATATTTATTATTTTTAAGTCATTTATATTATAACTCCTGAGCACAACCGTTCAAACACTTAAATGACTGTTCGAACTCTTCTATGCATTTGAACGGAATATTACAGCGTTCGAACGCTATCAACCCAGATATCAGTCAATTCATACCAAACACAATCTCACTTTCATCACAAACTCATATTCAGAAAACACTACAAACATACAACATATATACTTCGAATAACAACCCTCTAACAAACATATTTTGTGTTTAATCTAATAAACACCTACACAATATATATATATATAAATTATAAAATCAATAAACTATAAACACCTACACAATATATATTTTGTGTTTAATCTAATAAACAACTACACAATGCAAGTTTTGTGTTTAATCTAATAAACACCTACAAAATATATATATAAAAAAAATAGAATCAAATCATGTAGAATTGGAAGTAAAATGAAAAAAGAAAGTCATACCTTTAAACAAAATTAGTGTGCAATCCTCTTTGTAATATGATAGAGTGAATGATTGTGTAAAGAAAATAGAAGAATTTGGAGAGAAAACGGAGAAGAAAAGAAAAGAGGAAAGAAAAATGAGGGACTGAGGGCATGCGGGGAGATTTTAAGTTCTGACTTACCGTTCGAACGTAAATAAAACATCGGTCTAACACGAAAATGCTCAGCGCGCCAATTTTTCCGCAAGCACAAATTTCTTCAACACCGTTTGAACGAAAAAATTTCATTCGAATGGTAATCCAATAATGTTTAATTGCCGTTTCATATTCCCACTAATTTAAGAAACCGTTCGAACGATGACAAAAAAACATTCGAACGGTAATCTATAGTCATTAATTGGAGGGATTTTTTCCCACCACTGTAAATAAACCGTTCGAATGTTTAAATATCCGTTCAAACGAAAATAAAGCCTTCAAACGGCAATCCGTAAAACGTTCGAACACATCTCCTTATATGTTACAATATATTTATTTTCATCATTATATGAAAACTATAACATGTGGAAGTATTAGTAATATATACTATCATATATTAATCTGTCATGTTGACTAATTTGGAAAGCAGCAATCTTTTTTGGAATCACATAATCTGATGGTCATAATTTATTGAATCCAGTTCAAACGGATCTTGAGAATCCATCAGAGGTACTGGATGATAAGGTGAATAATCTTGAGAAGGAGAGGCCTGTTGGGAAGGAGAGGCCTATTGAGAAGGACAGCCTTGATGAGCTGCAGGTTGCTGTAATGGAGATAATCTAGTTGGATTCCTTGTGTCTTCTTTATCATCACTATCTGAAACTTGTGACATTGCTTCGGCTAATTTTTTCAAATCTTTTTTGCTGGTAATGGATGCTAATTGTGCCTGGAATTTGCTCCATTGAACAAGTACTTCTGGGGCTTTGGTAATTTTTGAAAACATTTTCAAGACATGATCGTAATTATATTTTTTCCACCATTTGACAGAGACTTGGCAGGTTAAGAACATAATGGTTTTGAGAAAGGGATGAGGTTTGATAACATATTCCCATTTCATAATCCAATTTAATTTTGTTTTGAGAAAGAAAAGAAGAAGTGCTGGACAATGGCTTAATTCTGATTGACTATCATCTTGTGAAGTAAAAATTCTAAAACTTTCCTGGAGGGGGAGAGGAAGGAGAAGAAGTTCAGGTCCATAATGGTCCCATCAAAGTGAAAACCATTTAGGAAGTGTCTTAATTTCTTGTAATTTATCAAAATAAAGGAACCATGAATGACGCAAATTTTTATTTTGTTTTAAAAATATTTTTGTCCATGCCTGCTGATAATCATAATAGTCGTAGTAAGGAGGATCATAACGCTGAGAAAATTTTCTTGTCAAATAGGGATTTTACTCTCCAACCTTTCTTCATGTCTTCTGTCTTCACATCTTCTGAGAATTAGCTCCTCCTTGTAAGTATTATGTATTTAATGAAGTTGATTTTTGTATATCTCTTTATCTTATTTATTTTATCATGCATATGGTCGGTTATACCGCCTGCTTCAATTGCTCTCATGCATATGGCTGGTAATACCGCCTGTCAATATATACTATCATATATTACTCATAGTTAAGTACTATATACTATTAGTAATATATTATGATATATACAATTATGATATATATTAGTTAAGTATAAACTCATAGTATATAGTACTATATACTATTACTATCATATATATATTTTATATATTAGTTAATATATTATATGAAGTATACTATTACTATATTAGTTAAGTATAAACTTGACAAATATAATATACTATATTATAAATTTTTACTAAACTTTTGACAAATACCGTTCGAACGATAAATAATAACGTTCAAATGGATAATTAAAACCGTTCGAACATTTAAATATCTTGTTCGAACGTTTATGCACATATAAATTTCCTCGAGCAGAACCATCTCCACGCCGCCATCCCCACCGTTTGAAAAGGAGAGAATACGTTTGAACGCCATCCTTACGCTGTCGTCTGCCGCCATAATCACCACCTATGTCTAGCAATCTTCCTCCTAAGCAAAGGTATGTACTTTAAACATTATTTTACCATTTATTTTTCTGGTTTTATTCGTTTTTGTAGAAAAATTATATTTTTTCATCAATACTCACCGTAGAATACCACAAATCCACCGTAGGATGTTTAGAAATTAAGAATATTGTGTTTTTTTGTTTCAAAGAAACGCATGGAAACGATGGGTTTTTAAGCGTTTCCATGCCTGCTTAGTTGACTCAGCCATAGGCGAATCAGATCTGTTTTCCTTTCAAACGCTTTAGAATGCGTTCGAACGACGTTTGACCTAACCCTTTGAACACTTTTTAACCATTCGAATGGTTTGAACCTTTCCGTTCGACCACTTTTTAAATCGTTCGAATGTAAATATTTAATTTTTATTAGCTTATTATTAAATTGTTTTCATCGTTTCATTGAATTATTCTATCAATTCATTTATTAAATTGCTATTAGTATATAATTTTGTAAATCTTTTCTCATATTAAATTTTAACACTAATGTTGAATATATATTTTATTTTTAAAATTTCAGGTTATTATAATGTCTTATAGGGGTCGTAAACATGGTAGATCAGGGGAACCTTCCATCCAAATAGTTCGCGAGTGGAATGTTTTACTTGAGCGGCAAGTAAATCTGTCTGATTTTGTGGCTCTTATATGGGAGGGTCATTC
Source organism: Pterocarya stenoptera (assembly GCA_003123785.1). Lineage (NCBI taxonomy): Eukaryota > Viridiplantae > Streptophyta > Magnoliopsida > Fagales > Juglandaceae > Pterocarya > Pterocarya stenoptera. The sequence goes on along the minus strand of QEOT01124195.1, from coordinate 161,555 downwards.
CCTCCCATCAGTATTCAATGATCATGGTTGGGTACCAATCTTAGATCCGCGAGAAGAAGGAATGCAGCTGCTTTCCTACATTGAGATCATTGCTGAGTTTTATAAAGAGCTTGGTGGTGCCAGCCCTGACGATGAGGGGCATACAAGATCTGTGTCCAAGGAGCGCCTGTTATATTTTCAGTGGACGGACTCACTGCATATCTCGGTATTCCGAGGCTGGTCGATGCCTATCCGAACCTGCCGCCTAGAGAGTCTGATCCTTCAGGTGATGCAGAGATGTCTCAGGACGATGGACTAGTTTGCACAGATGAGATTGATACACTTGATGATCACGAGGTCAGAGACTTGATTATTGGTCCAGATGCTCTAGTGTACGATGAGACGAAGAGCATTAAGCATGCAGATTTATCTTCTTTCTTCAAGATCATGAATTTGATCATCGCCAACAATATTGACCCTTGGCAGCACAAGACTGAGGTTGGCATGGATTGAGCGAGATTTATGATACAGGTCACTCGTGGCATTCCGATCGACCTCGTGGGGTATATATTTGAGAGGATCCGATCAGAGGCTTAGTACATTACGACGGATATACTGCCATTTGGGATCTGATCACTCGATTTTTGCTACATTCCGGGGTCGTGCCAGGAGTTGCAGAACGTTCACGCCAGCCGATGGGACCAATCAACAGCATCACCCTGTCACGGAGCACGGGACACTCAAGATTTCATTTTCGTGAACTTGTTCCTGACGACAGGGCTGATATTCAGAGAGATGCACAACCGAGAGATACCGGAGTATCGGCTAGTGAGGCATCTGCACAGGCTGAGGGACTCACTCAAAAATAAGCAGCACAAAGGCTATCCTAAGTGCAGGAGAGTGTCGCGTAATAATTAGGAATAAATTCCTAGATCGTCTCCTCAAGGAAAGTGCTTAAAAANACATAAATTTAAAATTAAGTAAAGGCAGGAATTGTAAGGAATAAACTTGATGTTTGGAAATGGAGACTGCGTTCTCCATTCCAAAAATCTGAGTTTCCAATGTAAGGAATAAATCTGATGTTTGGAAATGGAGACTGTGTTCTCCAATCCAAAAATCTAAACTTCCAATTAAAATGAACTTTCAACTAAATTAAACTGAACTCTCAACATTCATCAAAGAGGACTGAAAATTTATTCACTAAACAAACTCAAGACTAGAATTTAAGACTTACAAAAATAAAGTTGCTGGACTATAAATTAAAACTGATTTCTGAAATGATGAATGAATTACACAAAACTAACATCTGAAAAATAAAAACTGACTAAAAACTCCACTCCTCGCTCTTCATTTACTGGCCTTTATATAGGCTTCAAATAACACTATGCTGCTACGTCCCTTGTGAAGACTTACGCGTCCGCGTGCGTGCAAAACCCAAGGCACTTGTTTCTTTTCTGCTTGGGAGCAAAACAACCGAAAGCAATTTTGTTTATGTCTTTTCCAGTGGCACGTCCGTGTCTGTCTTGTTTTCATTGTGGGTCCCAATCTCCTGTCTTCTTCTTTCCTTCATGTACAACGTATACTGAGAGAGAGATGGAACCGAGAGGTAGAGAGAGCAACTGAGCTATGGTGGTTTCGACGTGGGGTTGATTGGTATCAACGCTGGCGGCCAGAGGGAGTGCAGCGTGTCTGTCCAGGTTGCAGAAATGGAGATGGATTTTCCTGGCCGTGGATGAACGTTGGCAGCGAGGTAGAGGTGTAGCCTGCATGGGAGCTCCGGTCGTGGCTCTGGGCTTCACTGGTATGTGGAGACGCTGGGATAGAAGTTCGAGGCTGAGCAGCTAGGTGATGCATGGAAGCTTGGTTATGGCAGCGCTGCGGTGATGGTTGTGATGGAGGTGATGCGACGAAGGTGCTGTCGTTTGCAGCTGTGGCAACCGGCATGGGCAGTGGGACAAAAGTGCTCTGTTTCGGGAGTGGAAAAACAGAGTAGTCCGTTGGAGTTTTCGAATGGCTGGGTATAGCTGTGTCATCACAATGGTACTGCTGGAAGTGCGGAGGCTGTGCAGTTGCGCAAGAGTGGCGCTGCTGTTGGAGGTGTATGGTGGTTTCTTCCTGACCGTGGCCATGGAGCACGGTGGCTGGAGGGACGTGCATGGCTGTTGCAGTGCACTGTGTGATGGAGTGAAGTCGACGTACGCTGGAGGTTGAAGATGATGAAAAACGACATGTCGTTTTCATCCTTAGACAAAACGGCACGTCGTTTAGCTCAGACGGCAGAAACCAATTTAGTGCAAAACGACATGTCGTTTTGGTCTGCCGATCAAACGGCATGTCGTTTAGTAAGCGCAGAAAAACAAAAAAATAAAAAATAAAAATAAAAAATAAAAATAAAAATAAAATAAAAAGTTAAATGAAATAAAATAAAATAAAACTTAGAAAAGGAAAATAAATAAATAAATAAAATAAAAGTAGACTAAAATATTAAAAGTGTGTTGTGCATGTGAAGAAATTATTTCCCAAATAAATCACAAGTTATAAAATCAAGCATAAACTATACTTTTAATCAATTTAAATCACAACTTGGATTTATGCTTCTTAATTAATTTTTTCATCTAAAACCAATGATAAAATAATTAAATAATTAAAAATATATTGGTTTTAAATGTGTAAAATATGCAATAATGCAGTTCAATCACTGAGGCATCACGCACATATACTCGCGAGGAGATGGCCGACATACTGCGTGATGAGATCGGCATATACACATCAGCGGTGATCGATGCAGTGCATACTGCCATGACTAAGTTGCGTACAGAGATTACGGCTAGCGTATTTGAGTTACGTACAAAGGTTAATGAGTTACGTACAAAGATTAATGCCAATAATGCAACTCAGGTCACGCTTAATACTCGACTAGCACAGGTAGAGAGACAATTAGCTGCAGTCGAGGATGTGTGCAGAGACCTCGCATCACAGTCGTAGTTTCTATTTTTTATTTATATTTGTTTTTGTTATAGTTATGGACAATATATATGGTGTTTTGATAATTTGCTTTAGTTGTAAATTAAATATTTTATCTTTTCTGGAGTAATTATTGATTTATATTCTGTGATGTATGGCTGGTAATATTTATTTAACTAAAAATCTTATTTAACATAAAATAAATCATTAGAATATTTTTAAATTAATTACATAAAATTAATTAATGAATTGGTATATATGATATATATATTTTTTATATTTTGAGTTATGTATAGAGATTAATATTATACGTTCGAATGTATAAATGTGGTGCTTGAATATGTTCGTACTAAATATATTCCGTTCAAACGGTTTAGAAACCTTCCCACCAGGTTTTGCCACCAAATTTTTCCCGTTCAAACACAAATAATTATCATTCGAATGGTTTTGAACTTTCCCCGGCATAATAAAATACTTCCCCGCCAAGATTTTTCCATTCAAACGTATTTTTTTCCGTTCAAACGGATATTTTTCCATTCGAACGATTTTGTAAAGTCATCAATTTTTTGAGATGAAATTTAAATTTCTTCCCAAAAAATGACTTTTAGGGATGAAATTTATTTCGTCCCTAAATATTTTCATCCCTAAAAGTCAATTTTGTTGTAGTGTATACGGGACCAAATCCAACTTGTCCTAGTTTGTTAGATTGGTGGAAGTTGTTCGTTGCACTTGCTAGCTCCTCAAGACTGAATATTGGTAGCTGATCTTGGAGTTTATCTTGGTTCATGTTGTCTACAAGATTTTCTTCACATTGAAATCCTGAAGGGTACATTCTCCCTATATAGAACAATAACTTTTGGTTAGTTTTTTCCCTTACTAGTACTTTGGCCAGTCATACTGATAGAATCGAATTTAGAATATTATAGAAATTGAGATGCAAAAGAGAAGAATGTGAACGATGGAGAGACAATCTAATTCTAGAGGATTAGATTGATGCGCCTCGTAAAGTTGGTGAAGAGAATGTGGTGATAATATAACATTGGCCACCTTAGAAAAAATAAAATCCCAAATGATTGAGATTGAAAATACAAAGTATATTGTCAATGAATTACATACAAAGTACTATGTGCCCCTATTTATATATAGAGAAATACAAAGAGATTAGATAAAATAAATCTCTAATTATGAAAATAAAATATTTTTAAAATAATCAAATAAATACATGGTAGTAGATAAAACTAGCTAGTTAGTGTCTACCTATAAATAAACAATTCCTCTTTGGCAGGTATATCCTATAGAAGGGTTTATCGGAGACCAATAGTAAAATGACACCTCAGCCTAAACACATCATCTAAATCTAAATCTAAATCTGGCCGCACCATAGCATGGGCAAAATAGAAAATTATAGGAATCCCCCCCATTCTCTTTCTTCTTCCCCTCATTCTCTGCACCTCTCTCTCTCTCTCTAAAACATTTCTTCCTAGAAATGAGCTGCCCATGCATAGGTCTCCTTCCTCTCTCTTTTTTTCTCAGCAAAAACCCATAAATATTGCATTGTTCGATAAAACATCTCAAAATCCAGGTCACTAAGAGACCTAAATATCTAGATCCAACACAACCTAGTTAAAATGATATAAATAAACACAGAAGAAAAACTATAAATTTGACAGTCTGCATGACATCCTTGGCGTTGAATTTGGAACCCTTATCCTTGTCAGCAACGGAGCAACCCTTGGCCTTGCGATGGAGAAGGGACTTGCGGTCCTTGTCGAGACGGAGCTTAGTGATGAATGCCTTGGAGGGGTTGATGCCGACATTGAAAGTGGAGCCAGTCACCTACTCACTGGTGTCCGCTCGATGTGGATGACCCACTTCCGGTGGTACACTTGGACCACCTTTCCCTCGCGCCCTTAAAGGTTCCCCGCACAACCTGGATCTTGTCTTCCTTGCGCACTGGCATTGACCAAACGTTGTACTTGCTCTTTAGGTCGTTCGAGAGCTGGAGACTCTAGGATTGTGGAAACGGCAGGGGAAAATGGGAGAGTCCTATGGTTGTTTCCTCCTATTCTACAAGAACGAGCAATTTTGTAATTCCAATGAGACTATCAATACTATCATTTTTATTGAACTGATTATTTGTCAAACGGTCACCATGATTTTTTGTGCTCACTGTCTGCTCCATTTACAGATGGATGCATGATCATGTCCACAAAAAGTCCATAACAAATAACAGAGAATATAATATATCTCAACTCAGAGGATTTGCATAATTGAAATGGGATGTTTGAAGAAATGTTTGAGAGAGAGAAAGAGGCGTAGAGAATGGGGGAAGAATAATGATTCCTTTGAACCGCATTACACAGTAGTTTAGGTGTGAGGCCTAGGTGGCAGGTTTAGAGAAAAATGGACATACCTATGGGAAGTTTTTCTCATAAATAAATGTGCATTTTACCTTTACGTTTAGCCCTCCACCAAAATAAGAATAAAGTGCACAGGGCCATGAAGACTATTCCTATGACCACTGTGACTATGACTATGATGATTACTTTCACTTCTTCCTTTCTATCTGTAAATTATCAGAAACATCAAATTAACTACATTTTCTTTTACTTTATGTTTATAAGTTCTGAATAGACTTGGATTGTGAAAGGAAAGTAACCTACCGAGATTTGAATAGGCCAAACGAACATAAACATCAACTCAGCCGCTGGAAAATTTCCGCGAGTCTATTAGGTCTCTGGTCCATAACATACACCCAATGCCTGCTACGTATGCATAAGCTGTACATGAAAAGTATTCCAAGCACCGATCTCTGCAACTATCCTCCAAAGCAGATGATGACCAAAGAATGGAGAGTAAGGCTGGAAATACAATGGCGGTGGAAGTCTTCTAATTTCCCGAAACTCACTGAGGCAGTGAAAGGAAGGAGCAAACTATCCTTTACAAATGCACAGAGGCAAAATCCGAAAACAAAAATGTTAGACGAAAATACCATTCCTCTAACATTCACATTTATATATAGTAGAGATATAATGTTTATAGAAGATCACGACACAGGAAACGGCAAGAGTGAATTGGATAAAGCTACAAACCCCGCTCTGAGTCCCGCTCCCCAGTCCCGCTTGACCTGGCCTGTCCATGTGGCAATATTTTATTAGAGCGGTGCTACAGTCACCACTATTGTCTACCGCTTTTGTCTACCGCTATACGTGGCTTGCCACATGGGTAAAGAGAAAAAAAATTTTTTCCATAGATCTGCTCTCCCGCCCAACATCTCCCCCCCTTCCATCCCATCCCCTGCTTCTCTTTTCTACCGAAATCCCCAACTGCTGGATCTGTTCTTCCGAAAATCCCCAACCCCCGACGGAAGCTTGTATCCTTTACTCCGACTCCTCCGTCAGACGTCGACCGTAGCCAGTCCGCGCGGCAAGAGATACACTTCCAGCGTCGCCTTCCGGCTATTCTCCGTCCGACCTTCCGGTACGTTCGGTTCCCTAATTTTTACCCTTTTTTCCAGATCTGTGATTGACTGAGCGGGGCATGTCCGCATCCTTTAGTACTCTTAGCTAATTAGTGTTGGGTGTTATGTGATATTGGGACAAATTCTGATTTTGTTTGAATGAAAAATACAGAGCACGGTGGAGTTTGTTTACAAGTAATCGGTTGTTGTTTTAACATTTAAGAATACACTATAGCCAACATCTAATGCATTTGAACCAAGTGATGAAGCTGCGAATACACTTCTCAGTGGACTGGCTATAGACCTTGCAGACTAGAGCTTGCAGCTGCTCTATCTTTTTATTGTTTTATTTTTTAAATCAAAGTTTTCCATTAATGTGGGTACACAACAGCTACCCAAACGTCAAACATCTAAAAAGAATCCTGGAGGGATTTGGAGCACTATCATTTTTTTATTTTGAACATGCATCTCAACATATAAAAGATTAACACTGCTATGGTTTGAGAAAATTCCCTACACAATTGTATTGATGTACATAGTAAAAACATACAAATCATTCGACTAATCTAACTATGGGAAGCAGTAACGTAAATCTATAGTGTTTAAACTGTTACAGAAAACGTGTGACATTACAACCAAAAAACCCACTGATCCTAGAATTATGCTTGCACAAATGTTAGATGGATTTTACTATGTCTGTTGATTGTGGGCTGGCATTGAGTTTGTGTGCTAGTTCATAATTTATTGAATTTGTGAGCTTGATTATTTTGTTGAGTCATATAACATGTTTTGTATTTTTAGGAATAATCTAAGAAACAGATTGATTCCCATTCACTATAATATATATCGATCGAATAAACTTGTTTAATGTTTGAAGTTGGCTATTCTCTCTCGGCCTCTAATGTGATTCATGTCATCATGTATAGGTCAATATATATAAAAGCTACATGTGTTTGGTAATATATTTTTGCACGAGCATGATTAATGGAAAAATATAATACATGCCACTCTAAATTAGTGATAGCCACTGATCATGATCCTGGCAACCTAATCTGACCACGTCGACCAAGGCCACCCATAAAAAGAAATGTAATCTTAAAATAAATGAACTAAACATGAAGCTAGCTTGATATCCAGTAGGGATACCCAGATTGTCATTCTCATTGCAATAATTAATGCATTATTGTCAAGCTAGCTGCTACTGCATGCATGCTTCAAGTCTAAATAAAATCTCTTTCCCCCCCCCCCCCTTTTTTTTTTGTTCAAATGTAAGGAAATACTACTACACAAAAAAAAAAAAATAACCAACCCTGGAATAGAAAAACATATAGAGTAGCACATGCTTATCATGTCCATGTCCAAAAAGGGGAAACTACATATTGCACTAAAAACCAAGACTTGAGAAAAAAAAAAAAAACCACCCTTTATTGACATGCAGTTGTAAGTTGTTTGAGTTTAGGGGGATATTATGTAGGCACGCTCTTCGTATATTGACTCAACTAGGCAAGCACACAATACCATCAAAGTACATCTTAGATCGGTGGAGGAAGGATGTAAAGCGAAAATATGCCTTCGTGAAAAGCAGCTATGATACTAGTAGCATCGATGACCGCTGAAGATATGATAAGATCCAGAATTCCTTCTATGAATTGTGTTCCAATGCTTCCAAGGCCGAGAGCAGTACTTTGAAATTGATTAGCCAGATAGAACATTTGAAGGTACAGTATCCTGGTACTCCTGATCTAGCTACTTCCAGTGGAGGTGTGACAGTTCATCCAACTACTTCCATGGCGGGCACGATAGTTGATCCAGCTACTTCCATTGGAGGCGTCACAGGTAGAGTGCTTAGTCCATTGGTGGTTCGGAGTAAGGGAAGACCACCATCTAAGAGAAAAGAACATCCCGTTGAGAAGAGTCTTAGAAAATCTCGCACAAGAAGACGAATAAATCACGACGAACCTGAGGTTCTTTTTTAGTAATATTGTATATTAGAAGAAATATTATATTTCTTATACGAGATTAATTATTATCTTCATTCTAATGAACAGCGGAGTAGTCACGCTCCAGATGAATGCACCGTCAGCGACACACATCATGAAGCTCCTCAAAGCCAGGTACTTTTTTTGCTGGTTAAAATTCTATGATTTGTAATTAATAGAAATATATTGAAAATAATATACTTTTGCTATTGGATATACAAAGTCAAGTCTGGACACATGGGCTAGATTTTTTTGCTACTCCTTCGATGGGTGCGGATTATTCTGGCATTGGAAGGACTGTTATTCACTCACAGGTAATTCAAACTACATTATGATGCAAAAATTGTTAACAAAATTCATTTAACAATTTTATGCCACTCACAGTACACGCCTCATCAACTATATACTATGAATGTTTTTGGTATTGGACAGACTGCTCCTCCTCCACAGGTAATTCAAACTACATACCAAAAACTACACACATTTTTAACACAAGTCATTTAACAATTTTATGCTTTTCAACCAGTACACACCTCATCAAATATACCCGGATTTCTTTGGTATTAGACAGACTGCTCCTCCCTCTCAGGTAATTCACACTACAAATTCTAAATTTTTTTATTATTTTATAAAATGTGTGTTGCCACTTGACACTTTAACTATTTTTTATGCCCCCCTTAGGACACAACTGATGAAGTTTACACTTGTTTTTTTTTTGTGACTTTAGATGCAATGGAGAGATGTCTCGGACAAGGATAATGATCCGAGGAATTAACGGAAGCTGGTTGTTTTTATTTATTATTTTGTAATGAAACTACATTGAGTGGTTCCTCTATATTTTGTATATTTTGAGAGGAACCAATGGTATATTTTGTATATTTTGGGTGGGATCAATGGTATATTTTGTATATTTTGAGAGGGTCCAATAGTATATAATAAGATATGTTTATGAATCAATGTTATCTTTGTTACATCTTTTTTGGTTCCTCCATATTTTGTAATGAAACACCATTTTTTGGTTGATTAATGAAAAGAGGGCCAGCAATTTCTAATTCTTGTTGATATGTGAACTACATCTTTTTTTTCCTTTTTATTAATTTTGAAATGTTATACCATTTTCTTGAGAAATGTTTAGTAGCGGCACACAAAATTTGTGCAATAACACAAAGTTTATTCCCATTTGACTTTCATTATTTCTAGTTAATTTGAGCCAACGAAATTTAAACATCCTTTAACCATCCAAAATTTAAATAACATCTGCTATAACAAATTTATACATCATTCAGTTCATTACAAAAAGTAACCAACCAACCAACCAAACAAGTACAGTCATATATTACATCTACCAAGCAAGCAACATCTTCTTTTTTTTCACCATTTCCCAAAATACATGCCTAAACAAAGTACCCACGACATTGAAATTACTAAAACTACACTAAACCTCTCAAACGTTCTCTTGCGCCTCTCAGTCTCTATTTCTAGTTGATGTCGACTTGTTTGGATATCCATTGCAAGTTGTATCTTTTGAATTTCAATTTTCAAACGGTTGATTCTCTTCTCAGCATAAGGTGGAATTTCTGGATCATACCAACAAAAAAACCCACAAGAATGCCCAGCCTGCAAAATCAACCAAGACATATTAGCAAACAAAGATTACCCATATGATTTTCCAAAAAGAAACTATATTTCAGTATGAATAAGCATCATATTACTTTTGAAAAAGATGCAAGTAAAACATACTTGCTTTCACGAAGATTTAAAAATAAAAACTTCTTAGCAAACAGTTAAATAACATACCTCAAAATTATGGCAACTGAAAAATCGGCGACCCTCATTATCCTCTGTATGCGCGGTTCGTCGACATGCTTTAATACCACAAAAGCATATTGGGTATTCATTTTCACAAGAGTTTCTTGAGCGTGAGATATTGCTATTGCTACTACGTGCTTCGGACATTGTGTCAATATTACAGTCTCTATTTCTAGACTACCAAATTTAAAAACCAACCAAGTATTAAACAAAGCTCATGTTCAAGTCCATTGTACATGCAGCAATAAAACTAGCGATCGACATTAAAAATTAGTTAATGATCCGTGGCAATCAAAAAACAACATTCTGAGTGCATTAGCTAAACTTCAATCCAAAAACTCAATATCAGCATTCAAATTCCACTTCTCCCTTCTCTTTAATGCTAAATGGACACTTATGGAGAAAACAATGTGAAAAAAAATACCCATAATAAAACAAACTCCCTATATATAGTGATAAGAATGCCATAATCAACTTCAACAATAAATTTGGAAAACTGAATGGAATGCCAAAATTTGATCCAACTAGTGAATGCAAAGCAAAAAACAGAGTTACAAAACTGTTAACTTGCTCTTCAACCTCCATTATGGTAACCTACTTTCATATTTTAACACAAACCCAAACAGATAACTTGCTCTTCAACCTCCAACTTGCTTTTCATTGCTCTTCAACCTCCAACAAACTAAAAATATATTTGCAAGAAAAAAGAAAAATGAATGGAAAAGCTGATTAGCATCATCTCCCAAAGCGGTCAAATGCAGATAACCTTCCCTAGTCATTTGATGAATAAGCATCATCAATCCCTAACAAGCATTTGCCATCTCTATTAATGGCATAGGAAGAAATCTCACCATTTTTATTTTGCCAAAAACCATAGCTGAAAATTTCGGGCAGCATAACAAAAATTCATTATTTAAAATTTAAAATTTACAAAATAAAGCATATACAGATTGGACATTAGACATCCTTCCCTTGTGGATTGAATGCAACTTCCCAGAGTTAATATCAAGAGAAAGCTATGCATTCCATTATATGACATATATTTTCAACTTTCCATGTTCAGACTCACGATTCTTTCACCGCAAAATATGCTTCATGTTATAGAAATTTCTAATTGTATGACATATATTTTCAATTTCTAACTATTAACCAATTTATGCATAACTAACGGGATTATAACCAGATTTTGGAATTTTGAAAGAGCAACCGCTTCACATAATTGTTAGCTATTTACCCTTTTCGGCATGACAATGTTGAGCCGACGGAAGCTTTTCGATCTTCGACAGAGGCTCCAACGGAATGGGTCTGGAGGGGTGGCGACCGAAGGGGGAGTCAATCGACAGAGCGTGGGTTTCTCGAACTAGAGGCTTGGCTTGAAGAACAAAAATTTGAAATGGGAGCCTCTGGCTTGAAGACGAAGCGGACGAAGAGAAGAGATGGGTTCCGGTTGGCTTGAGATGGGTTCCTCTGGCAGCTTGAAGTTGAAGAAGATATGGGTTTCGGTGCTTGAAGACGAGTTTCTGTGGGTTTCGGTTTGTGGCTTGATGAGCAAGCTTGAAGATGAAGAAACCAAGTTATGGGTTTCGGTGCTTGAGATGGAGATATGGGTTTCTGAGGGTTTCGGTTTGTGGCTTGATGAGCAAGCTTGAAGACGAAGAAACCAAGTTATGGGTTTCGGTGCTTGAAGACGACGCGGGCTTGAGATGGGTTCCCGTTGGCTTGAGATGGAGATATGGGTTTCTGTGGGTTTCGGTTTGTGGCTTGATGAGCAAGCTTGAAGACGAAGAAACCAAGTTATGTGCCGTTATTTTTTAATTTTAAATAGCCACAATGTGGCATTCCATGTATAACGGTAAGAGGGAGCGGTAGGTTGTGAGCGGTGGGAGTAGCATTTTCGATTTTATTAACCAAAACGAAAAGCTTATGCCGCATCTTCCATTAGCGTCAAAATGGTTTTGGATGAAACGAAGAAGCTCCTCTGTGAGTGCTCCGAAATCCCTCTCTGAAACGAAGCTCCTCTCCTCCGTCGCCTCCGCCAGCACCGACCACGATTTCGGGTGGCAAACTCAGCCCCTCATCCCCCTCGACAGCCCAGCCCCTCCCCGAAGCTCCTCTGCTCCGAAATCCCTCTCTGCTCTGAAATCCCTCTCTGCTCCATTTCTTCCCTGCTGCGTCCTCCTCCGTCGCCTCCTCCGGCACCGACCACGAGTCCGCGCGCCAAAATCAGCCCCTATCCCCCTCGACAGCCCCTCCCCGAAGCTTCCGTCGCAGCCCCTCAAAGATATCGGAGCACCCAACCTCGACTCCACATCTCTTTCTTTTTGTTCTTCTTCTTCTCTACCGAAAACTTTCATTTCTTTTTCCAGAAAAGCTTCTTCTTTTTGATTGGTTCTGGGCGAACCTCAGCCCTCGATCCTTCCTTTTCTGGCTCAAAAAAATTTGTAGTTTCAGTCGGCATTTGTTCTGGGCAAACCTCAGCCCTCAATTATAAGTATGGATGCTTTTATTACTGCATTTTATATTGTGTATATATGCTATTTTTTTTGTGCATGTATTCTATATTTTGTTTAGACTATAGTTGATTTGTGTTTTCATTTGTATATATCGGTGTTCCAAATTATTGATAGCCCATATTTGTTCAAGCTATTTCTGCAATGTGGTTACTTCCAATTTTTCAAGAAATGAGATGCTTGTACCTTAATGTGTTTTGAGCTCTGGTTATATAGTTTGTAGTTTATTTGACAGATCAAGAAGTTACAAAGAGAGAACAGGCTAGATGACATTGTTGGGTCTATTTTTCTGCAATTCTGAATAATCAATGGGAAAGAAAAACGTTTCTTATTTTATTAATTTAGTTTTGTGCTCTGGCATTTTATAGTTTGTGTATATATGCTATATTTTTTTCGTCTCTTTTATTGCTACCGTTGTTTGTTTAATGAAAACTTATGTGTGTTTGTGTTTGTCCCATAGCTCTTGCAAAACAAGTTCTAAGGAGTATAATCAAGCTCATAAATACCAAGAAAAATAGATAATATTTGTATTTTTTCTTTAATTAATTCGTTTATTATAAAGAGGCAACTAATCAGGCAACAACAGAAAAAAGTTTGGTGACATTAAAGACAGGCATATTATTTAAAAAGCATGCATGCATGTTGGTACGTAACACTATAGACTTAAGAGTAGTTTTGCCTGCCAATCAACCACAGCCAACACATGACTTTCTTCCAACCCTAATAATAATCTTTGTAGGATTTCCACTTGCTAAGAAAGCCCTTGTGCTGATTTCTCCAGGTAGCCATCAGCATCCTGCTCAAGACTGGTCTCTTCATGCCGGTGCTTGAGAGGGTAGTTGATATAGCTCAAGCTCATTGTTTTAACTTGCTAGCTATGACTATGGGGACTGTGTTAATGTGCCGAGAAATTTATAGACAGAAAAAAAACAAGAAAGCAAAATACCATTTTGTTCTGAAATGATAAGGTGCATCTATTCTCCATGATCTTTTTGTAAATATCAAAGTTTGGAATCAACCACACATTTTCTTGGACGGAAGGGAGTACTGCCTCAAAAGAGATCAGGATGGTTGGCACACAGGATATTCCCACGTTGTCTGGTAGAGAAAATTATTGTTTTTGTTTTGTATAATGATCTATTACAAGAAACTCCAATTATTCATACCGAAATATGGTTTGCTTTTAGAAAATCATATGGGTAATCTTTGTTTGCTAATATGTGTTGGTTGATTTTGCAGGTTGGGCATTCTTGCAATTTTTTTGTTGGTATGACCCGGAAATACCACCATGCTTGGTTGGTTATTTTTTGTAATAGTAAAAAGCGAAGGATGTATAAACTTGTTGGAGTAGATGTTATTTAAATTTTGGCTTGTTAAAAGATGTATAATTTTGGTTGGTTACTTTTTGTAATAGTAGAAAGTAAATGATGTATAGACTGTGTTAATGCAGGATTTTTGGAACAAGGTGTTAAATAGGCATAGTTGTTTAAAAGATGGATACGTATGCAAGTTGGCAGGCACCCCCAAAGACCAGATGGTGGGAAAGGAGAGGGCGACTCATACCATGACACGAGTCTCGTCTTCCCCCACAAATTAGAAACCTGGATTGTGGTCCTTTTTAGACATTGAAACAAACCAATTTCTTTATTTCTGTGTTAAATATTTTTAGACATTGAAACAAACCAATTTCTGTCTTAGATTTCAATATAGTCTGGAATGATTTATGTTCCCTCATTCTACACATACACAATAAAAGTCTGAAACCATTTTTATAAAACATATAAGCTTTACGAGTTTTCAAAGCTTCAAACCAAACTCACATGACAAGGTGTAAATGAAAACTTGAGCATAAAGGGACTGTGCCATCTAAACAATAAAATAAATCTAGAAAAACACAACATGGTGCCATCTAAACAACAACAAAAATCCAACATCATCTAAACAACAAAACAAATTCAGAAAAACCCAACCTGATCCTATCTAAACAATAAAACAAATTCAGAAAAAATCCAACATCATCTAAACAACAAAACAAATTCAAAAAAACCCAACATGATCCTATCTAAACGACAAAACAAATTCAGAAAAAACCCAACAAGATGGGATGCAGAAATGAGGGGCAGCGATGGAAATGAGGGAAGTGGCTGTGGAGGGGGATGAGAGGCTTCTTTGCCATGTGGAGGCGATGCCGATATCGGAGGAGGCAACAGAGGAGGCGGGGCATCAAGCTGTCGAGGTTGGGTGCTCTGATATCTTTGAGGGGCTGTGACGGAAGCTTCGAGGAGGGGTTGTTGAGGGGGATGAGGGGCTGATTTTGCCATGCGAACTCGTGGTCGGTGCCGGAGGAGGACGCAGCAGGGAAGAAATGGAGTAGAGAGGGATTTCGGAGCAGAGGAGCTTCGGGGAGGGGCTGGGCTGTCGAGGAGGATGAGGGGCTGAGTTTGCCACCAGGAATCGTGGTCGGTGCCTGAGGAGGCGACCGAGGAGAAGAGCTTCATTTCAGAGAGGGATTTTGGAGCAATCACAGAGGAGCTTCTTCGTTTCATCCAAAACCATTTTGACACTAGTGGAAGACGCGGGATAAGCTTTTCGTTTCGGACATTTTTTTTAATTAATAAAGTATTGCCACGTGGGCAGGCCAGGTCAAACGAGATGGGGGAGCAGGACTCAAAGCGGGGGTTGTAGCTTTATCCTTCACTTCACAATGTAAATTAGAAGCTGAACAATATGCCGTCAAAAATTGCTTTGGGATTTGGGTGTGCTCAATGCACAGCTCTGCTTTCTTGATTGTGAGTGTTAGCATGCTTTGTCATCTCCATAGCCATTTATGGAATATAACAATTCAGTTGCATATTTATAAGGTATTTCAATAATGGAAGAAGACGTAGTTTGTTAGTAGGGTTATGCTGTACATCAGCCCATATTATATATTATATATATTTTAAATTTTTTATTATTTTATTTCTGTTAAATTAATTAAGTTATTCTACTTATCATCTATACATCACACATTTATTATGGAAAACAAAATTTAAAAATATTTGGTGTGTGAGATCATGATAAGTAGAATTATTTTTGTTAGTAAATTGATAATCATATAATCCATAATAATGTTCGTGCAGGTAGAGAAATTACAAAAGTTAATTAACTAATTGTCATAAAGAATAAATTAATTAACTCTCCTTTACAAATAATTAATTAAGTACTCCCATTCAATTAATACAAACACAATAGTGCAAATTGAAGAAGGGAAGAACTATATACCCCAACTTCCAAATTGGAGTGAGATCTGACTTTTGCAGGAGGGGGAGGAGGTCTAGGCTTCCTCCTCCTCCTCCCTCTCCTTCCTTCCTTCCTTCATTTACCCACCTTGTTTATCAAGGTTTCTTTTACCTAGTTTTATTTGGCTTTCTTCAACGTCGAAAAAGACAGATCTACAGCTTTTCGGCAACTCCCGAGAGACATACATGGCACAATCAGATTTACAGGTCGAAAATTGTTCGGAGGAAAGTGGTACTTTTGCGAAAATCACAGCGTGCGGTTCTCATGCACTGCCCACATTTGTGTGTGGTTCTCAGGCACTGCCCCTTCCGGCAGCTCTTCTCGATACACATGCCAGATCATCGGACTCGCCACATCATACCTTTTAGATCTGACTTTTGTGATTGAAAAGAGATAAGTGTATTGCCTTCATGGACCGTCACAGAATTCGAAGTCTACTAAAGTTGGTTCAAACTGTAATCCGTCCTTTTACGCATCTATGTTACTGCTTTCCTTTTTGGTTTCCATATTGTTAATTAAAAAAAAAATAACAGAGGTCGTCTCTTGGACTTTTGTTTGTAGAAGTTGAGTCGTCTCTTTCTATGAATGGAGAAGCTGAGTCTCTGTTTAGGTAGTGAGTGTTGTCTCTTAGACGTTTGTCTATAGAGAATATCAACAATAATGAAGATCAGACCAGTCACAAAAAGAAATAGTGTACTGGTGGAGTTCCAAATGCATTATTTTGGTTTATGATGTAATGTTTGTTATGTGGACATTCCAGAATGTAACTGGTTCAGGATGTAAGTTTCTCTAATGAATGAATTATGACAGTTTCTTTTAAAAAAAACACATAGTTGCGCAAATTAAACTAATTTACCGTAGTGATTCTTTCCTGGGCACATGAAATAGTTGAATTTAACAGGTTGAATGAGAATGAAAGTTGAAACATACCGGAGCCTGACACAGGTCATGATGCGAGAGATCAACTTCATTGTTTCTTGACTATTTTGCAGGGCATGGATTAATGCACGTATCTTAATCCACCAATTTTTTCTTCTTAATTTCTTTCTCTACTTCTTCTTAAGCTCGATAAGGTAGATTATACAAAAGAAATTAAGAGTGGAACATTAACCAAAAGAAATGATAATAAAAGTTACAATTATAACGTCCATCCCCAATGGTGAAACCTTTTTTTTTTCTCGTTTAATTACACAGATGAGATGAGATTAGATGAAAGTTGAAAGTTGAATAAAATATTATTAGAATAGAATTTTTTAATATTAGTTTTATTTTGAGATTTGAAAAAGTTAAATTGTTTATTATATTTTGTATGAGAATTTAAAAAAATTATAATAATTAGATGAGATAATTTGTGTTGTGTAATCAAACAAGACCTAAAAGAAATTGCAACACTCTGTAGACATCATAGGATTCTGCTTTATAGCTTTTAACTTGGTTCTAAAAAATAAAAACTATTTATTAAAAATACAAACAATGAGCAATATATAATGTTTATAGAAGATAGCACATATGATTGCAAAATTGGTTGATTTTAGGTCTGTTCATTCGAACCTAATTTCTTTCCAGCCCGATCTGGAATCCAGACTGGGTTTTTGTTTTTTATTTTTTGTTTTTTTCGATTTACAACTTTCCCAAATCCTTCAATTCACTCTCTTTCTACATCAGACATTTTGAAACATGCACTCCTTTGTAATTTGTTAAGATGCAAAATTAGTTACTCGAGGGAACACCAAGCAGCTTGCTACTACTTCTCCTACTCCTCCTTTATCTGCAACAATTTCCTCCACCCCACTATCATCAATCTCAAGTATTTTCAATTGCTCGAGACAACTTATGAGTGAGGTTGAAAAGAAACTTTTCAGACTTTGATAAGTGTTATTCATAGAGGCGTATATTTCTTCCAGATTTTGAAATTTGAATTGTTTTGGCGTATTCAATCCATTCATGCTTTATCTTGGGTAGGCCATCCAAAGATAGTCCTTCCAAGCTAGGGAATGCAACCTGAAGGATTAAATTCTTTGTATCAATTAAAGATGCCAAATATTTCTATGCTTCAACTTTGAAAATATGAAAAAATAAAGTGGGGAAATAATATAAAATAACACAAATTTGAGAACAGTGCTAATCCAAACTTTTTATAACTGATGGGGAAGATACTTAAAGAAAACATTTCACTTGTAAAAATATTCACGACATGTTGGCTTTGATTTAAAAAAAATAAACATCGAGTGCAACCCGAAACCCGGGTTCTAGGTTTTTAAAAACTGGTTACAATCTAGGTTTCGGTCCGATTTTGAAACCTGGGTTCAGGTCCAGGAAAATCTGAGTTCCTGGACCAGAATCTGGATGAACAGTCCTAGTTGATTGCACTTCACAATGTACATTATGTGGCCTGCTTTTTATATAATGTGAAGGCAAGAAATCTTAACATTACAAACTGTAACTAGAAGGGATGTTCACGTTCCCTTAGAAGGCTGGGCCTAACTCGTCCCCGGAAGGCCCAGGCACCAAAGCATAATCAGACCACGGGTCAGGATAAGTGGAAGGAGACCCAAGGCCAATGTGGGAAGAGGATTGACGTGGAATGATTGGACTTCAACCTCTCTGACCCAACTTTGCACACACACGTAGTAGTAGGGTCACGCCGCATTTAAAGACATGTCCCTAATAGAACGTACAGAAAGTGGCCATACTCTCCAGCTTGCCGCAAGGAACACAATTTGAAAGAGCCACGCTGCATTAAAAGCAACATTGTGGCACCCTGTACGGAAGACGGGCACCTCTTTTATGGGATAGGGAAGACCACCTTGGTAGGGAGTATAAAAGCAAAACTCCAAGTTAGAATATTTTTTTTATGTTCTCTAAAGTATAAAACATTCCTTCTAAGGATCGACAAACTAACTTAGGTATCAGAGATGTTTCATCAACTTTGAGCCCTCACTTTCCTTGTATTGTAGGGGATCGAGCTCGTTGATCGATGTGCGAAATACGTCATGAACAATAACTATTTGCCATCAAAAACTTCTTTTGGGAATTTTTTGTGTGCTCAATGCACAGCTCTACTTTGCTTTCCTTCTTTGGGTTTTATTGATTCATAATGCATCGTTGATTTCCTTTCAATTACATTATGTTCCAAACGTATTTGCACGTTTTATTATTGTTTTTTGTAATGAAAAAAACGTGTATCGCATTGATTTTGCCATGAAGACCTTTCCACTATAATCTCTTAGTTTCTTCATTCTTGACTATGAGTGTTAGGATGTGGTCTTGTCTCCATGGCCATTTAGGCCCCGTTTGTGTAACACTTGGGTTCAGCGCCAAGCCACACTCAAAGTTTTTTTTTTGCTACGAGACATATTTATTTTCGGCAGGATATGATTTTTATTTCAGCTTGATATTTAAGGTTAAATCTCATCTACCTAAAGAGTTACCCAAGAAAGTCTTCTAAAGGCTCGAGTGTATTATTGGAGGACAAATTTATTTTAGACATGAAGATTTAGGCCGTTTTAAATTCTAAGTTCATTTTTCAAACCGATTAGGGTTACAATTTTTAGAGTTCCTTTCTCATTAAAATTCTTACACACACACACACACACACAGATATATATATTCATACAGTAGATCTTTTACTCAGCCAGCTTCCTCACCCACATACACCACATACATACATGATGCTTTGCTCCACTCCCATGTGCCGACCTCATCACCAATGTGCACCCACGTACAGAATTTCCTTTCCTCCATTCCCATGTGCTGGCCTTTCCTCTTACATACACAGCACACACACTATTACTTTTCCATGCACATGTCGTCCTGTCTTGTCCTTTCCTTTCCACCACCCTATGTGATTTCACGTCCACCCCATTTCTTTGCTCTAAGGTTTACCACCATCCCTCTCTATCCTTCCTTCGTATCTATAAATAGACATGTATTCTTCCCCTACAGATCAACCTAAGCTATTGCACCTCCACGCAGCCAACTCAGCACCTTCACAGAACCACCATGCAGCTACTGCTACCTTCTTCAACCCCCATCACAGATACCCTTATTAACCTCCATCGTCATGTGAAAACTGACGCCACCGAAGTGTAGTCACTAAGAAGCCCCACTATCACAGAGAAGCCACCTGGCCGTGCACCACCACCCCACCTCACAGAAAACACCAACCCGCAAGCCTCAACGTTCAGCTTTCACACGCGGGCTATACCACCATATTTGGTAACCAAGCAAAATTTCACAATCGTTCCAGTCCGACAGCCACCCTATAAGCTTGACACTTCACGTTGCCAACCCATGAGCCACCACAGCAGCACCCTGCACCACCATCCAATGCTGTTGAGGCAACTTTAAAAGGATTGCCCCTCTGTTTTTCCATCTACCTTCCCTTTGTGAGTCAATGCAACCACTACAACCGAAAACTCCATCACGTTGAGACCCTACAGAAACTGCCGGTGAAGACTTCTTGTCACCGGTAGTCCGTTGCATGCCACCTCAGTCTCATGGTAAGCCACCAACACCCCTCTCTGTATCTCCCTCTTTTGGCTTACTCTCCCTCCATCTTTTCTTCTCTCACATTATCTCCCTCTCTCTCATCATTTTCTCTCTCATTCATTGCCCTACTGCCGCCCTCACCACCGCCGACCTTAGTCAGCTCCCTGCACCGTCGAACGTTCCTTTCCTTCACGATGAGTCTTTGCGGCATAAACTTACTTCATGTATTATGAGCTTGTTTTCAAATAACAAATGTTTTATTATAGCTTACCGTATAGTTGGCCAATTAATAGAATGGAATTACATTATTACCCTTTTAGTTAGAAGCTATGTTAGTGTGTTTTAAACTTTTATTATGTATTAGTGGACTTTATTTTATTTATGTTCACAAGAATCATTTAAGTGATTTAAATTGTTATTAAGTAAAGATTTATTTTAAAAGTAAACAATAATAGTGTAATTTTATTTTTACACTTTCGATATGATCTAGTTTATTAAATAAATGTTGTTGTTTAATTTAAAATATTTTGGTATAATTATATTATCTAGTATTAAATTTATAATTTGATTACAATAGTAATAAGTCAGAATTTAATATCTTAGTCGGAGCAATTAAGTGGATATTGATGGATTTGAAAAAATGATGATATTTTAAGGTTATGAGAATTTTAGGTATTGAGAAATTAAAATAAGTTAATTTTAATATTTTTCAGATTTAATTATCGAAATACGTGTCCAACTTGAAATTTATGAAACTTACATGATTATAGGTGACCAATAATTTTTGTTCGACAATTTTGAGAAAAAGCTAAGAAGTCCAGGTAAGCGAGATTTTTATGTTAGACTTTGCATAAAAATAAAATGGACTAAGGTCAATTTTGAAAAAATATGCATGTTTTGTTATGAAGAGAAATTTAAAACAATCTCAGTTATTTATTTTGCATGACTCATGAAATTCTATGTAAGAATAAATTACTTTCTGTCATGACTGGTGTAGACATGAATAAAGTTTTGGCATTCTGTTTCTGAACTGTGCAAAAGATAGCGAATATGAAATTTTGTGCATAAATTATGTTTTCGTGATCTGATTCTGATCTATTTTGAAAATGTTCTGTACTTTGATATGATATGATGTGATTTTTGAAAACCTCTGGCATGACATTTTGTTTATCTTTTTGTTCTATCCTGACTTTACTGTGGCAATTAAGTTGGTACCAACCCAAACTGTGGCCTCTGTTTGGGTTGGTACCAACTTTTCTATTTCTGGTACACCCACTTTGGTAAAAAAGTGATTTTCTGCATGGCCTTTTTTGTGTGTACAGAATAATAAGAGGAAGATCCACATTCTGTTTCTACTTGGTTGGCCGCTAGGGTTTGCACAACCCTACTACGGGAGTTAAACATTATCTCTGTTTAGATATGATAAGATAAAATGAATAAGTTTAGTTATGCTATGCCAAATGGATTTTGATTATGGATATTTTTTAACTTTCGCTCTGATATTTTTTATAACATATTCTAACTCAGCATTCTGAAAATAAACAGTGTTTTGTTCTGCATTCTGAACTTTGTAAATACTGATGTTTGTATACTAATATCTGTTTTATACGTAGTTGTTGATAACTCACCCCTTATCTCCACAATATTTTTTAGATGATTATGATGTCTCTGTAACAACCCCGCCCCTCGAGGGGGTGGAATCGCCACGTACATACCTATTCTTAGCATATTTTTCTTTTCATTTTCTTTCCTTTCTTTTTCCCTCGCCATCAGGGAAGACACTAAGCGTCTGCCTCTCTCTCTGCAGTAATGCCTTACTCCCTAGCCTTTTCTTCATTCCCTGGATGTTTAAAACATTTAAAACAAAAGTGAGTCTAATACTCAGTAAGTAGTACACCATGTAGTGAACATACTAGACATCTATTCTTTTCCTTTTGAAAACATGCATACATAAACATTTCCTAACATTTCATGCATAAACATTCTTAGAAATAACTAGGCTTTCATGCATAAACATCTTTCATGCTTTTTATCTTTAATGCATAACATGCTTTTAATGCATTACATCTTTTCATACTTTTTATCTTTCACTTTCATAGGCCATTGCATACTGTTACGCTCTGCATGCTAGTGTTAGTGGTCTTTTAGACCTATGGATTTGCCCGTGGCCACGGGTTGGAATCCCATTCCGTTAGGGTGCAGCACTGGATGCACTACCAGATATTACGACCCGACATTGCAATCTGCCCATTCATTCATTGGGTACCCCTTTCCATTCTTGTGGCCGTTACATGTTTTCATACATTGAAACTTTCGTTTCTTGGACCGTATGACCCAAAAAGCTTTGATCTCTTGGACAGTCTTAGGTCTAGGCTATTTTGCAATTGCCTCGACCTTCAAAGGATCCATAGAGATCCCATCTGTAGACATTATGTGACGAAGGAAATAAATCTTCTGTAGCCAAACTCACACTTAGTCAGTTTGGCATACAATTTCTTCTCCCTTAAAATTTGTAGGACCACTTCCACATGCTTTGCATGCTCCTCCAAGCTCTTAGAATAGACCAGGATATCGTCAATAAATACGACAGCAAACTTGTCAATGTACTCCTTGTCCTGAAAGCAGTCGTAGGAGCATCTTCTACCTAAATCTTCAAATGGTGGTATCCCGAACAGAGATCGATCTTTGAGAATGCCTGTGCTCCTTGAAGCTAATCAATAGATCATCGATTTGAGGTTACGGATATCGATTCTTAACGGTCACCTTGTTCAGCTCTCTATAATTGATGCAAAGGTGCAACGATCTATCTTTATTCTTCACATAGAGGATTGGTGCTCCCCACGGTGACATGCTAGGGCGAATAAAGCCCTTCTCCAATAACTCCTGCAGCTGATCCTTAAGCTCCTTGAGCTCTACAGGTCTGTCCTGTAGGATGTTCTGGTGATCGGCGTCATTCCTAGTAGGAGGTCTATTGAGAATTCAATCTCTATCCGGAGGTAAACCAGGTAGCTCATCTGGAAAGACGTCGGAGAATTCTTTCACTACCTCGATGTCCAGAAGTTGGGGCTCATGTGATTAAGGCATAACCAAAATAGCCAAGAATCCCATGCAACCCTTCTTCAGCATCTTGGTGACCTCTAGCGCGGAAACCATCTTGGGCTTAGGGCACTAACCCACTGCACAGAAGCGGAACTCTGTCTCACCAGGTGGTCTAAAGACCACCATCTTCTCAAAGCACTCCATGTAGGCTTGGTGCTTAGACAACTAGTCCACGCCCAAATGGCATCAGACTCCTCCATGTCTAATAGGATTAAATCGGCAAGGAGGTGCCGACCTTGTATCTCTATCACGCATCCCTTAAATACGGAACTACAATTTATGAAGTCTCCAAGTGGAGTAGAAACAGACATCACACGCTCCAAGGACTTTGGAGTCCACTCACTTAAACAAGCAACTCACGGTATATAAAAGAACGTGTGACACCATAATCACCTAATACTAATGCACAATAGGGAAAAAGGGAAAGAATTGGTCAATGAGAGCTTCTTTAAATATTGCCTACAAAGGTGGAGTTTCCTTGTGTAACTCTTGCGGAATAAGCCCACGAGTAGACTTCCAACATCCGTTCGCCACGTCAATTAAGTTGTAAGCAGCGAATTCCATCTTCTCTCGTTTCGGACACGAGATTATGTAGAAGATATGCTCTAGGCGCTCAATCCAGTTGTTAGCATCTGCTACCGAGTAGTTCGAAGGTTGTTGAATGTTGGATTCGCTTGTGTCTTGATATGTCCGCAAATAGGTATCTCTATCAGGTATACGATTACAGTGGTGAGGTCCCTCGTATCTCGGGGAACCTCCTGCTGATTCTCCACACTATTGGAGTGGGGTCATCCCCAACACGTATAACAGTAGCATTGGACTCATATGAAACGAATACTTATGACTTGCAATCATCCTAACATTATTCATGATACTCAATAAGAAAATACCTTTTAAACTTGCTGCGGAGCTTGGCATACTTTAGAGAAAGGACTTCAGCTTAGTTCATCCCTAAAGTCTACAGGACCTTATAACCTTTGCTCTGATACCAAACTTGTAACAACCCTGCCCCGCAAGGGGGTGGAATCGCCATGTACATACCTATTCTTATCATATTTTTCTTCCTTTCTTTTTCCCTCGCCATCAGGGAAGACACTAAGCGTCTGCCTCTCTCTCTGCAGTAATGCCTTGCTCCCAACATTTTCTTCATTTCCTAGACGTTTAAAACATTTAAAACAAAAGTGAGTCTAATACTCAGTAAGTAGTACACCATGCAGTGAACATACTAGACATCTATTCTTTTCCTTTTGAAAACATGCATACATAAACATTTCCTAACATTTCATGCATAAACATTCTTAGAAATAACTAGGCTTTCATGCATAAACATCTTTCATGATTTTCATCTTTCATGCATAACATGCTTTTCATGTATTACATATTTTTATCCTTTTTATCTTTCTCTTTCATAGGCCATTGCACACTGTTACACCCTATGTGCTAGGGTTAGCGGTCTTTTAGACCTATAGATTCACCCGTGGCCACGAGTTGGAATCTCATTCCGTTAGGGTGCAGCACTGGGTGCACTACCAGATACTACGACCTAGCTTTGCAATCTGCTCATTCATTCATTGGGTACCCATTTCCATTCATGTGGCTGTTACGTATTTTCATACGTTGAAACTTTCATTTCTTTACAATCTTTTCGTTCTTTCATTCATTTTAGTCATTTTCATTTAAATGTTCATTCATAGGAAAGGAACATCACTTAAAAGCATGAACCTAATATCATTTAAAGCTTTCACATCGTCTTAAGGTTAAGACATGAGCTTAAACATCGTTTAAAGGCATGAGCTTAAACATCGTTTAAAGGCATGAGCTTAAACATCGTTTAAAAGCATAAGCTTAACATCGTTTAAAAGCACCAGCATAAATACCATTTAAAAGCATGAGCTTAAACGTCATTTTAAAGAAAAAAACATGGGCTTAACATCATTTTTCAAGACATCTTTTAAAACGTCAGTTCTCAGGGACATTTTAAAATGTTTCCTCAGAAACATTTTAAAATGTAAGTTCTCAGGGACATTTAAAGCATCAGTTCATAGGGACATCTTAAAATTCGTTTAAAGCATTACTTGAAGCATAAAACATGAGACTTCATTGCCTTTCCTTTCATTTGCAATTAAACATTTTCATCATCTTTCTTAGTTCAATGCACATGCATTTTTATGAACAAGATACATTTTCATGCTATACTACATATAGGAAAAATCATAAATTTCTTGAGAGAACGTGCATGAAAATCTCATGGCCTAGAACCTACATGCATGCATTACCTTATACATGTACACACAATTATAATCGATATGGTACTTAACATGGGCTATTAAGAAAGGGTTGTACATACTATATTCATTTATTCTTTTCATTAGAGAAACATTTGCAATAAGAGAGATATTCTTGCATAAAGAGAGCATGGTGTAAGAAGCATGGTCATAGCAACTTACCTGTGAGCTTTACTAGCGAGTTCCTTTGATCTTGAAAATAGACTCCTTGCTATGGAGTCATAAACTTGAAGATGATGAGAGGAGTTGGTTTCTTAAAGATCAAAAGAGAAGAGAAGAAGAGAGGTGTGCATTCGGCTTGGAGGAAAAAGATGAAAACTTTTTATTATTTTTCTCTTGGGTGAAACCGACGGTATTGGGGGGGGGGGGAAATGCCTTAGGATCACTTTTGGTCTTTCTCTCCTCTCTTTGATGCCTTAACCGAAGGGTGCAAGAGGCAGAGAAGAATTAAAGAGTTTATCTTGGAAGCTAATCGGGTGCAAGAGTGGGAGGGAGATATATGGCTTCCCTTGGAAGCTTGGGGTGGCTTGGACGAGGTGGGGCTTGAAGGAAAAGGATTACAAGGCTTCTCTTGGAAGCTAAGGAATGGGTGGTAAAGATCTATCCACCTCAAAATGCTTTTTACCTACCAATCCAATGGTAGAGATTAATTGGGCCATTTTCTAAATAAATAAAAATTAAAGGGCTCTAAGAGAAATATTTCAAAGTCTTAAAAATAATATTTTAATTTATTTAATAAATCACATTTTAAAATAAAACATACTCATCTTAAAATAAAATAATTGAAAGTAATAATAAAATCTTTATCTCAAAATATTTAACTTAAAGAATTAATAAAGTGACGTAAGGACCTACGTAGTAGGATGCGGGTATTACAGCTTCAACTGAAAGTCAAGAGTAGGAAATGTTAGCAATGTTTGATAGTCATAGTGGAATAAGTGTCAAAGGGTACAAAAAATTATTGGAGGATTTTATTTAGTGGATTTTGTATTTCCTTTTTATTTGGTATTTTGAGTCTTGGATATTACCAAGTCTTCATGGAGATTTTGATTTATTTTATTGGGAATTTCTTTGTTATTCCTATGAAGGAACATCGATATTTGGGTTTTATTAATAAATTAATACCATATGGAGTGATCTGGTTTTTATATAAGGAAATTGGAGTTTTATAAATATATTATTAGAGTTGGTTTTTGGTTACAAGAGTTAACTCTTCGGACCGTTAGGTATGGGACGTAACAGTTTGGATAGTGAAAATATTTCATCTCATTTAATTATTGTAATTCTTTTAAATTTCTATAAAAAAATATAATAAACAATTCAACTTTTTCAAATCTCAAAATAATAATAATATTAAAAAATAATATTTTATTTAACTTTCAACTTTTATTTCAACTGATCTCATCTCAACTTACTACCTAAACAACAACAACACCTTATTGAATATAACAATTTATTTTTATATTTAGGTATTTTAAGAATGGAAGAAGGTATGATCCGTTAGTGAATGAGTAGCCAATGATCCATGTAATTAATAATAATAATAATTCAAAAACACAATTGTCCAAATTAAACTAATTTATCATTTTGTTTATTTTCAAGGGCTTGAAATAGTTGAATTAACAGGCCCAATAGGAATGAAACACACCGGAGCCGACTCAAGTCATGATGCGACAGATTAGCTTAGCCATTGTTTCTTGACTGTTTTGCAGGGCTTGGATTGATGCACGTGTCCCTAATCCACCCGTTTTATTCTCTCTTTTTTTATTTTTTCTTTTTTTTTTCTCTCTCTACTTCTTCTAGTGTCTTCTTTTCCTTTTTTTTTTTTTTTTTTTTTTTCTTTAAATTTTTTATACCCCTTAGATGAGCATTGGATCTACAATTTAGAACTAGAAGGGAAAATTTGCCGTGAAGAGAGGTAGACTTGTTTCACATATCTGATTGTTCTACAATAAACAGCGTTGTTCATTGTTGAAAATTAGTTTCTTGATAGTATAGCATCCATGTCGGGATGAATAAATTCTTTTCTAAATTTTAGTTAAAAATCAATTGTTTTTGTTTTAAATTTTACTTATCTTTTAAAAACATTCTACATTTTACCCTATATTCTTTCTTTATTCCATTAAAATAATATTTCTCTATTCTTTTTTTATTCTTTTTTAACTTTTTTTTTTTGACATTTTATTAACTATTCAATTATTTATCTTTCCCTTCTGTTTGTGTTTTAAACTATTAGGCCCTATTTAGATATAAGAAGTTTTTCATCTCATCTCATCCCATAATTATAACTTTCTCAAATTGTCACAGAAAATATAATAAACAATTCAATTTTTTCAAATCCAATAACAAAAATAATATTAAAAAAAATAGGGCCTAATATAAAGTAACATTTTGTTTATCACTGGGGTCTTATAGAAATGGTCAGGAGTGTTGGTTTATCACTGGGGTATGTGGGCATCTGGATACAAAGTATAGGCATGTGGTTTGGGATTTGATTAAATCTTTATACAGAAGAGAGGAGCCATGGGTAGTTTTTGGAGATTTTAACGAATTAGTTAGCCTCAATGAAAAAAGGGTGGTAGGAGGAGGCCTGAAAAACAGATGGGGGAGTTTAGGGATATGATGAATCACTGTGCCTTAAGAGATTTAGGCTTTAAAGGGCCACAATACACTTGATGTAATGGAAGAGAGGGGGTGCAATGTATCAGTGAAAGACTTGACTGTTTTCTGGCAAACACTCATTGGAGGACCTGCTTCCCACAAGCTTGTGTTACTCATTGTTTTGTGGCCTACTCTGATCACCTTCCTATTTGGTTAGAGCTAGAAGGGGGAGTACTGCCAAGACCAAGACAGAAATTGTTTCGGTTCGAAGCTATGTGGGTAGGGGAGAAAGCATGTGAAAGGATTATTGAAAATTCATGGAGGAATGATGTTGATGGGAGTGATATGGAAGAGGTGATGGCCATGATTTCTAATTGCAGCCAGAAATTGGAAGTGTGGAATCGGGTGTTTTTTGGTAGGGTCCAGTATCAGTTAAGAAAAGCTAAGCAAAAACTTCAATACTTACAAGAGGCTGGCTCCACCCATGGTGATAGAGAGGCACACTTATTAGCAAGAGCAGATGTTCAAACCTAACTGGAAAAGGAGGAGATCATGTGGAGACAACACTCAAAAGCATTATGGTTAAAAGAGGGGGATCAGAATTCTAAGTACTTCCACACAAAAGCCTCTCATAGAAGAAGGAGAAATGGTATTAAAAGATTAAAAGATGCTAATGGTGAATGGCAGGAAGGGGAGAGAAAAGAAAGTATCATTTTGGAGTATTTTCAGAATTTGTTCACAGCTACTGAGGAGAGGGGTCAAACAGATTTCTTGGAATGTTTAGATGGAAGGGTGACAGAGTTGATGAATGAGGATTTGACTAGGCCGAAAAGGAGATTATTGATGCATTGAAAAAGATGAATCCTTCGAAGGCTCCAGGCCCGGATGGAATGGCACCAATTTTTTTTCAGAAATATTGGCACGTAGTTGGAAAAGTAGTGACAACAGTAGTTTTGAAAGCCTTACAAACAGGTTATTTTCCTTCTGCTTTGAATCACACATTTATTACTTTGATCCCAAAGAAGAAAGTTACTGAAAATGTCGCTGACTTTAGACCAATCAGCTTATGTAACGTTGTGTATAAGCTAATCTTAAAGGTTATTGCTAATAGATTGAAGAAAATACTGCCTGAGGTTGTGTCTAAGTCACAGAGTGCCTTTGTCCCGGGGAGGCTTATTACCGGCAATATCCTTGTAGCCTATGAACTCATTCATTTTTTAAAGCACAAAACAGTAGGTAAACAAGGGTATATGTCAGTTAAACTCGATCTGAGTAAAGTCTACGACCGTGTTGAGTAGAGCTTTGTAGAAACTATTATGTTTGCTTTGGGGTTTGATAAGAAGTTTGTTGATATGGTTATGAAGTGTGTTACTACTGTAAGCTTTTCTATGCTGATAAACAGTGAGCCAAAAGGACCTATTGTCCCTAGTAGAGGTTTGAGGCAAGGAGACCCCATCTCTCCTAACCTATTTTTATTATGCACAGAAAGGGCTAACTGCTTTATTACAGAAGGTTGAAAGGAACTATGTGCTTAAGGGGATTAAAGTTTGTAGAAGGGATCCTTAAGTTAACCACCTGTTGTTTGCAGATGACAGTGTAATTTTCTGCAAAGCAAATGTTGAAGAAAACAGAACTGTTCAAAGGATTCTAAATATTTATGAGAAGGTCAAAAGATAAACAAAGAGAAAACAATTATGGTTTTCTCAAACAATGTACCAGATGCAATAAAGGAGGAAATTTTGCAGGTGTGGGGGTTACTGAGGTTCAACAGTTTGAGAAGTACTTAAGCCTTCCTCCCATGGTAGGTTGATAAAAAACAATAGCTTTTTTTGAAATAAAGCAGAAAGTTTGGAGTAAATTACAAAACTGGAAAGAACAACTTCTATCTCAAGGGGGCAAGGAAATTTTGATAAAGGTTGTGGCTCTCTCAATTCCAACTAACTCGATAAGCGGTTTCCTTTTACATGGAACTTTATGCAAAGAACTGGAATCCATCATGGCAAAGTTTTGGTGGGGTCAAAAGAAAGATGAAAGGAAAATTCATTGGCTGAGTTAGGGAAAAATGTGTGAACCAAAAGCTAAAGGTGGGCTGGGTTTCAAGGACTTACAATCCTTTAACATGGCTCTTATTGCCAAGCAGAGTTGGAGGATCCTACAGGCAAAAAACTCACTGATCTATATGATATATAAGGCAAAGTACTTTCCATAGAGTACCTTTTTTGAGTCTAGGTTGGGCCACAATCCCTCATTTACCTGGCAAGGGATATGGACAGCAAAGAAATGGGTATGGAAAGGATGTAGGTGGAGGATTGGTGATGGCAAAACTGCAAAGTTGTGTTCTGAAAGTTGGGTCCCTTGGACATCCAAATCTTTTAAAGGTGCTGGTGCAACAAGGACAGAGGAGGATATGGAGACAGTGGACAGTCTTCTTGAAAATACAGGGAGTTCTGGTTCAAGATGGTGGAATGTAGAGAAGATTCGAGCTCTCTTCAATGCAAATGTAGCCTCTAATATTTTAAAAGTTGTAATAGACCCGGGGGATCAACTAGATAGGTGGGTATGGGCGCAGGAAAAGAGTGGTATTTTCACGATAAAAAGTGCATACAGACTCATCAGAAGGCAGTTGCAAGAAAGTACAGGGGAATGCTCTTCAGCTAGCAGAGAGCAGTCTTTGTGGAGGGCCCTGTGGAAGATGAAGACTCCTCATAAAGTAAAGGTGTTTGCTTGGAGGGCTTGTAAAGATGGGCTCCCTACTCTGTCAAATTTGAAAAAAAAAAAGGTGCTAACAGAGGATGTATGTTGCTTCTGCAAAATAGGTACTGAAACTCTTCCTCATGCCTTATTTTACTACACACAGATTAGACTTTACTGGCATAGTTTATTGCCTATGGTGGGAGTGTTGGGCAATGAATTGTCAGTTATGGCTATGGCAACAAAGATACATGAGGGTGGTAGGGATGATGATCTAGTTGTACTGTTCCTGGTAGCATGGGGTGTTTGGTTTAGGAGAAACAAGCTGATAAATGAGAACATTTGTATGGAACCGAGACAAGTTATTGAGCATGCTTTATCCTTAAAAAAGGAGTTCTGTGCTGTGCAGGTTGTGCTGAGTAGTGAGTTAAAGAGCTTCTGCAGCTGGAAGCCTCCAGAATCTGGTTTTCTAAAATTAAATGTGGATGGGGCTATGTTTTGTGATTTACATAGAGCTGGTGTTGGAGTGGTGTTAAGAGATGATAAAGGAGATGTTATTATGGTGGCTAGCAAGGCAGAAAATGAGGTGGCAGATCCTGAGGATGTTGAACTCTTAGCTATTTTCAGAGGCCTTCAACTATGTGCTAATATGGGAATTCAGAAGATTATAATTGAAAGCGACTGCCTGCTGTTGATTCAAAACTTTCAAGAGGAAGCTGGCTTGTCATCTATGCATAGTATTTTGTTCTTAGAAACAAGGAAAATGTTATCTGTTTTTATTGAAACTAAATTTCTACATGTTGGTAGGTTAGGAAATGAGGTTGCTCATAGACTAGCTCGACATGCTTGGAATGTTGAATCACTTGATATGTGGTGGGATTGTTTTCCAGATTTTCTCTCACAAGCCATTTGGTTTGATAGATATCTATAAAATGTTTTATTATGAATGAGAATATTTGATTTATCAAAAAAAAAAAAAAAGACTTTTTTGGTTTGTATTTGAGGTATACTCACATAGATTTTATTATTGTTTTCAATTTTTCTTGAACTAT
Source organism: Pterocarya stenoptera (assembly GCA_003123785.1). Lineage (NCBI taxonomy): Eukaryota > Viridiplantae > Streptophyta > Magnoliopsida > Fagales > Juglandaceae > Pterocarya > Pterocarya stenoptera. The sequence goes on along the minus strand of QEOT01124195.1, from coordinate 129,353 downwards.
ATAAAAGCTTTTTGTTGCTATAAATGTTGTTTTTATTTTTTTTGGTACCTTACGCTGTTCTTTATTATTATAATATTATTTATTACAAATTTTGGATGCTTGGTGTAGGCTTGATGTTTATATTTTGTAGGTTTTGCTCTTGGAAATATTTTGTAGACTAATATTATTATTGTTCTTGGATACTTTAGGGATTGTTCTTAACTACAAGGGAAGATAAAAAGTTCAAGACTTGAATATCCTTGAGTTGAATAGATCTGGGAAGAACAAAAGTACTAAACTTTCAAACTTGGCCCATTTCATTATTTTGTATTTTTCGGATGTTCAAGGCTATGTAATGAGTTGTGTAAATACTGTCAATTAATTTTTTATGGTTAAGAATTTGAGGGGATTTTGTAATGAAGATTTTTTTGCAGCTGTTATATTAATTTTCCTGATTTTATATGACTATTTGCTGCTAGGTGAAGGCAACAAATGCTTATATTTTTTTAAATTTTACATAAAAGTATTTGCTAGGAGATCAGTTTGCTACAATTGACACTTTTGGTCACAAACATAATTTCCTGCAAGATAATTTCGCCAGAAAAGGGATTTTGCAGCCAACATTTTCGACGTTTTTAATCATGTCAAATGACTATTTGACACTAGTTCTCCAAAACAAAAATCCTTTCTATTATGACTATTAGGGACGGAAATTTCTTTTCGTCCCAAATAAAATATATTCAAACGGTATTTTTTGCATTCAAACGATTATTAGGGACAAAGATTTTTTCGTCCCAAAAAAAAAAGAAAAACCATTCGAATTGTTTCGAATGGAAATGACAAATTTCATCTCAAAAAATATTTTTTAGGATGAAAGTTGAATTTAGACCCAAAAAAATTTTTGAGACAAATTAGAGACAAAAAAATTTCATCTCCAAAAAATTTTAGAGACGATATCAAAACCTTTTTAAATGAGAATTTTCGTCCCTAAAAAGTAAATTTGTTGTTGTGATTCATCTCATCTCAATGCACTATCCAAACCGCACCTTATTCTCTAATAATTGTTTTAAAAATTAATTATTGATATCTCGAAAATTGTAATATTTTCAAAATTTATCATTTTTTAATGATAGTATTCTTTTTCAAATTCTAAGATTTTATATTTTAAAAAAGTTTAGTTATTATAAATGATAAAGAAAGGCATGAGAGTGGATGTGAGAGAGAATAGAAATGCCGGAGGAAATGTTCGTGGGGAGAAAAAAAACTATTTTTTGTGCTTGTGATGCAGGGGGATCCGAAACTAAATCTGAGGTCGATGAGGCTCAGCTGACAGATGCAACGTTAAAAACACTGTACTATCTCGAGAAAGTATTTAAGACCGGCTCGTAGGCTTCAGAAGATGGTCTTTAATTTATTTTATAATAAAATCCTAATCTCAGAGTTTCTCTTTGTTTGCAATTTTTCTCAATCTCAATCTCTAGTTTTCGTTGTTTAACTAGCATGCAGAATTAATCTCTATTATGTCCGGCGTTAGTTGGCATTAGAGTTTTCGTGTTTTCTTGGGGTGAACTATTGTTAGTTTTCATGGCTAGTGGTAGAGGTTGTGGTAGATGTGGATAGGTTCCAAATGAGGAAGTCCCTCCCTGCAATCATAACGTACAGGATGCAATGATTGCTAATTTGCAGAGGCAAATAGCAGAATTATTCCAGCGTCTAGTGGTGCAAAACTTGGAGGGTCAGACTTATGATCAAGAGTCTGAAATTAGTTTTGAGAACCCGTATCACAATCACGCCCCTTATCAGGAGTACTAAGGTCGGGAGGAGCGAGGTGGAGACCTAGGCTTCAGAGTGTATCTACCGTATATTTCTAGTACTCTGTAGGCGGAGGGTTTCATTTTTGCTTGCAAGAAGTGGGATGTATCTTCGATTACAAGGATGTCCCATATAGTATGAAGATGAAACTAGTCACCATCAAACTGAAAGGCCGAGTGTCTGCCTAGTGGGAGTAGTTGAAGCTGTCTCCAGAGCGGTAGGGTAAAGCCAAGATTGACAATTGGGAGAAGATGAAGAAAAAGATGAAGGGTCACTTTTTGCCCTTCGGATACACTTAGACCTTGTTTCAATGACTTCACACATCGAGGCAGGGAATGAAATCCGCTGATGAGTACACCAAGGAGGTCTATCATTTGGTGGCTCGTAATGATCTTTCAGAAATTGAAGAGCAATCTATAGCACATTATTTGGGTGGCTTGTGGCAACCTTTATAGGATGTCCTCAGCTCTAGTTGTGGAGAAACAACAAACTATGTGACCTACGCCAAGGGGAGATCAAAACAAACAACGGGTCCCTCCCTAGGAGACTCACCCTACTCCGTGGCCCACTTAAGGTCAAAGTTCAAACACCAATATTCGATGCTTCAGATGTGGGGAGCCTGGTCATAGGGAGATAGAATGTGGAAAGTCTACCACCTAGAAGGGAAAAAACCTCCTGATGAATGAGGATGACACGGAGGATGTTGAAAGCATGGGAGAATCGATCTATGACAAAGATGCGAGGATGGGGTTGCTTGCACGGAGATGGTAACGAGACCCTTGTCATCAGGAAGAGTTTACTAACTCCCAAGGGGGATTCAGTCGAAGACTAGTTGAGAACTAATATCTTTCACACCACCTGCACTATTTTTCGAGAAGGGATGCAAAATGATCATAGATAGTGGTAGCTTTGAGAACGTGGTCTCCGAGGAAGCAGCTCAAAAGCTGCAACTCAAGACAGACCATCACCTGAAGCCGTACAAACTGTAGTAGCAGAAGAAGGGCAGTGAGGTCACCGTTGACCAATGGATCCTTTTCAATTGGTCGGGAGTATTTTGAGAATGCGTGGTGTGACATGGGATGCTTGCCATTTATTGTTAGGTAGGTCGTGGTACTATGATTGGAGCATGATTCATGATGGGCGTAAAAACACCTATTCCCTTGGCATTAAAGGGAAGAAGGTCACCTTAGCACCAGTAGAGAGGGAGTTGCTTCTGCTCCTTAGGGCGAAAAGGGACACTCTTCTATCAAAGGCTATATTCTTGGAGGAGGCAAAGAAAGAAGGCATGGTGTTTGCCTTGGTGCCATGTGACGAGCATGGTGGGTTGGACAGTGAGATACCGTTAGAAGTTCAGTAGATACTATCTGAGTTTGGAGATCTAATACAGAAAGACCTTCCCCCTGGCCTTCTGCCCATGAGAGATATACAACACTAGATTGACTTGGTATCGGGATCTAACTTACCCAATAGAGCAGCATATTGCCTCAGCCCCAAGGAATCAGAAGAATTGCAGCGCCAAGTGCTGGAATTGTTAGAGAAGGGCTACATCCGTGAGACTATAAGGCCATGCATAGTTCCTGCCCTCCTGGTACGTAAGAAAGATGGTTCTTGGCACATGTGCATGGACAACAGAGCCATTAACAAAATCACCGTGAAGTACAAATTCCCAATTCTCCTCTTGGACGACATGCTGGATCAGTTGTCCGGCTCTAAGATTTTTTCAAGATTGATCTTAAAAGAGGGTATCACCAGATTTGAATACACCCTCACAACGAGTGGAAGATGGCATTCAAGACGCAGCATGGTCTCTGCGAGTGGTTGGTCATGCCCTTTGGGCTATCCAAAGCACCCAACACATTTATGAGCTTTATGCATTAGGTATTGCAGTTGTTTATGGGAAAGTTTGTGTTGTCTACTTTGATGATATCCTCATCTAAAGTCCGACGTGGGAGGCACATGTAGAACACCTCAGAGCTATTTTCGAGATGTTATGAAAGGAGTGCCTATTCACCAACTTGAAAAAGTGCTCATTTTTCACCACTTCTATTACATTCCTTGGATTTGTCGTCTCTACAGATGGCGCGTCCACGCAGATTAATCCAAAGTGGAAGACATTTTGAAGTGGCCAACCCCCAAGTCCCTACACTAGGTGCGGAGCTTCTATGGCTTGGCCTCCTTTTATCGATGATTCATCCGCAATTTTAGCACTCTAATCATGCCCATCATAGAGTTCCTCGAAGGTGGTCATTCCAGTGGTTCGAGGAAGCAGAGCCTAGTTTCTAGCTGGTCAAGTAGAAGATGACTGAAGCACCAATCTTGGCAGTCGCAGATTTTGAGAAGATCTTCAAGGTGAATTGTGATGCTTCTGAAGTGGGTATTGGCGGCGTCCTGAGTCAAGAAGGACGACTTGTTGCATTTCTTAGTGTGAAACTTTCAAGATCAAAGAAAAACTACTCCACATACGACTTGGAGTTCCATGGCATTGTACAATCCTTGAAACACTAGAGACCTTATTTGGTGCAAAAGGAGTTCATTCTGATTACTGACCATGAGGCATTGAAGTACATCAATGGGCAACACAAGTTGAGAAGACGACATGCCAAGTGGGTCGCCTATCTGCAAGAGTTCACATTCTTGCTAAGATACCAATCTGGGAGCTTGAACTGTGTTGCAGACGTGTTAAGCCGATGCATGACACTCAGGGTGGCGGGCTTTGACACCTTCAGGGATTTGTACGTCGAGTATTTGTTCTTCGGAAAGATTCTTAAAGATGTAACTGAGTGTAGGCAAAGTGATTTTTATTCCGTCGCCTGCAGTGTCCCAGACTGTTCCTTGAGAGAACACATTATACGGAAACTACATAGTGATGGGCACTTTGGGCAAGAAAAGACTTTGGCTTTAATCCCGACAGATTACTACTAGCCCAAGTTAACTAGTGATGTGGCACGATACGTGGCAAGATGTTTCGTGTGCCAGAGAGTGAAGAGAACCCTTACCAATGCAAGCCTTTACACTCTATTACCTATACCAGATGGTTCGTGGCTTGATGTCAGTATGGAGTTTTTCATTGGTTTACCCAAGACCCAATGCGCCATGGATTCCATCTTCATCGTGGTCAGCTGATTTTCTAAGTTGAGCCCATTTGAAGATGTGTATGGTTAGAATCCACCAAGCGTCCTTGTTTTGATCCCTGTCCCACGTATTGGTCACTTGAACGTTAAGGTCAAGGAGATGGCAAAGCACCTTCTGGGAGTACATGACCAAGTCAAACAAACAATTCAGGCGAGCAATGCAAAGTACAAGGTTCACGCCAATAATTGTTGCGGCCAAGTACTTTTTGATGTGGGAGATCTTGTTTGGTTTGTACTAACCCGGGATCTTTTTCCATTTGGCAAGTACAATAGGTTGAAGGATAGGAAGATTGGACCTTGTGAAGTGATCCAAAAGATCAATGACAATGCATATAGACTATGTCTTCCCAGTCACATGAGGACTTCAGATGTGTTCAAATTCAAACACCTTAGCATCGCACTCATTTGCTTCTCTAGAAGCATCGCACTCAATAACAAATGGTAACTAAAAATTTGGCAAAGCCAAAACTAGGTTGAGTCATGGCATGCTTCAACTCTTCAAAGGTTGTTTGGGCTTGGGCATCCCATCTAAAGTTGTCTTTTTTTAGCAACTCTGTCAACTTGGCAACAATGGCTCCATACCCACATACAAACCTCCGATAATATCCCGTGAGGCCCAGAAAACCTCTTAGAGCCTTAATAGACTTAGGTACAGGCCATTTCAACATGGCTTTAATTTTGTCAGGGTCAGCTTTAATACCTTGTCCTAAAATCAAGTGGCCTAAATAGGCAATTTCAGATTGTACAAAACAACATTTGCTCCTCATAACAAAAAGTTGGTGCTCTCTTAGGATGTCAAAAGTGGCCTTAAATGTTTTAAATGAGTCTCCATGTCACTCCTGTAGATTAGTATATCATCAAAAAAGACTAAAATAAAATGACGGAGAAAAGGTTTAAAAACCTGATTCATAAGGCCTTGGAAGGTGGAGGGTGCATCAGTTAAGCCGAACTTCATAACTAAAAACTCATAAACGCAATTTTAGGAATATCCTCCGGTCTCATCCTAATTTGATGGTAACCCGACTTCAAGTCGAGTTTAGAAAAAATCTTGGCCCTGTGTAATTCATCCATCAACAACTGGGATAGGATATTTATCCTTGACAGTAGTGTTGTTCAAAGCCCTATAATCCACAAATAAGCGCCACGTACCATCACTTTTGCACACCAATTGGACTGGAGAAGATTAGGGGCTGTGACTAGGGCGAATGACCCCGAATTCCAATAACTCCTTAACAATGCGCCCAATCTCATCGTTCTAAAAATAAGAATAGCAATAGGGTCTCACTGAAATTGGTTTTGTGTCGGGTTGAAGGGTAATAGTGTGGTCATGGGTACGTATAGGGGTAGGCCTTTTGGGGTGGCAAAGATGTCGGGATAAGTGTCTAGGAGTTCGTGTATAGGAATAGGTATGGGTTGGTCTTGTGTATGGGGTGAGGTTTCAATCAATTGTAATAAAAGACCCTTAGTTTCAAGGTTGTTTGACCTGTCAATAAGTCCTTCCTCTAGCCAACTGTTAACAGACAGCCCCTTTAGAACAACAATATGAGCATTCTAAGTGAACTATATCGTTAATTCTTGGAAATTCCAAAGAATGGAGCCCAATCCCTGTAACCAGTGGACCCCAAAAACCATGTCACAGCCTGCCAACTCAAGCACATACATATCCACTTGAAAGAATACCCCTTGAATATTAACATTGACCCCCATAAGCTTCCCATCACTTTCCAGCTGATCACCATTGCAACTTTTACTTTCACTTTTTCATGAGTTGCAACTGGTAGATGTAGTCGAGACATTAAAGCTGAGTCGAGGAAGTTATGTGTACTTCCCGAGTTAGTTTAGTTAATTGTTCCATAGGAACATCATAACTAGAGGGTCCAAATTTGATTAACATTATTTTCACAAACTCTTCCCATGAAGTCAAGAGACCTACATCATCCAGGTCCTGCAACCATATGAGGGCCTTGCCCTCCATGTGAAAAGATGCCAATCTCAGACGATGCTAAGGTAAGGTATTATGGAATGAAAAAAATTGGTCCACCTTGTACAACCAACGATTTGGATCTCCTCCATTAAATGTGGGAGAATCCAAACATATAGCTCTTGGATGGATCTCTCCAGTATGTAAAACCATCTGTTCATTTGTGTTTAGATCGCCATTATGACTTGAACTTGATGATTTCTGTGCATTTGCAGCTTGCATATTTGCTGCCACGGAAGAAAGTTGGTGCATCATGGCCTCCATCTGGCGCCTTACAACTGGCATTTCAACTCCTATGGTGGTGAACTGTGATTCAATGGATTTCTTGAAGGACTGCAATCCTTCCTGCAATTGGGTCAAACGTGTTCCTGCAGCCATGGATTGAGAGGATCGGGGGCTCTGGTACCACCTTGTAACAACCTGATTGTAATGTAAAGTGAGGAGAAATGGATTGAAGATGAAATCAAGTGAATGGAATATTGAAAATGGAAAAATTAGTACACCTGCTTCAATGGAGGCTCCTCCAAAATAGAAACAATCCAGAATATTCTTTTCATAACTAACTACATCACCTACAGATCTCATATAGTGAAAGAGTAAAATACTATATTGTCCTTCTTAACTAAAAGGGTCTATGGGCCTTAACTATTACAAAGCAAATGAAAATTGATGATTCCAAGTGACACGAGCCCAAGGCTCTTAACGGTATACTGTTTTAGTTCCTACTTTAGGAACAAGTTCTAATTAGCATCTTATTGAATATGAATTAATACCTGCTGATATCAACATTTTAGAGTGACAGATAACCCAAAAGGATCCTTTATCTTCTCGCAGCTGCAAGTTTATCCTCTACCATTGCTCATTACATGTAATAATCATATTTCTCAATATATTTTTTTATTATATTTTGGTTTTACAACAAATTTTCTGTTTATATTTTCTTCAAACTGGGCAAACTTCAATACAAAATGTGTTTAAAATGTGTTTAAAATCTACAACTTGTTCAATACAAAATGTGTTTAAAATCTACAACTTGTTGATGCTTGGTTTTCTCAAAACTTTAACTATAAATAACACCATTTCTTCATAAAGTTTCATCAACATCTTCATTTTCATTTTTTTACACAATTCTTCTTGTTCTTCTTTCTATATAGTTCTTATGGATCCCGTCTTTGAGGTATTTGACTCTTCGTCATCTGACAAGGAGTTCGAATTAAATTTAGCTCTTGCTATGGAAGCAGAACATTTGGGCAATGCAAGAGGCTTGACATTGCGTCGTAATTCTATTCCGCTGTATATTCATTAGAAAGAAATTTGGTTGAAGGCCACCAACATCTTTTTCAAGATTATTTTGCTAAATCACCCATATATCCTCCGAATCTATTCCGTAGGAGATTCCGAATGCAACTTCATCTTTTCTTGCGTATTCAGGTTGAAGTCAAAGCATATGAACCATACTTCGTCCAAAGAAGAGATGTTGCTAGAAGACTTGGGCATTCCTCCCTTTAAAAAATAACGGTTGCGATAAGAATATTAGCTTATGGAGTATCTGGTGATTTTGTGGACGAATACTTAAAGATTGTAGAAAATATAGCAACCGAGTGTTTGAAGAAATTTGTCGAGGCTGTCATTAGCATATTCTCCAACGAGTACTTAAGATCACCAAACGACAACGATTTTGCTAGATTGCTCACAGTTGGAGAAAGTCGTGAGTTTCCTGGGATGTTAGGAAGTATTGATTGCATGTATTGAAAATGGAAAAATTGTCCAAGTGCATGAAAAGGAATGTATTGCGGTCACATTCATGAACCAACGAAAATTTTAGAAGCCGTAGCGTCATACGATCTCTAGATATGACATGCATTTTTTGGATTACCAGGCTCTCATAATGATATTAATGTCCTAGAACACTCTTCTATTTTAAGAGAGCTCGCTGAAGGACATGCTCCAAAGGTTAACTACTCAATAAATGGAAATGACTACTCAATGGGATATTATCTTGCTGATGGTATATATCCTTCATGGTCGACGTTTGTTAAAACAATTCATACTCCACATGGCCATACAAAAAAACATTTTGCTGCAGCTTAAGAATCAGCAAGAAAAGATGTAGAACAGGCTTTTGGAGTGCTTCAAGCTCGATTTGCATTTGTACGCAGACCTACATGATTTTATGATCGACAAACACTAAAGGAGATTATTATGGCATGCATAATTTTGCATAATATGATCGTAGAAGATGAGCGGCATACTTATCTTCGAGTAGAAGATTTCCTCTATGAACAAAACGATGAAATATACCAAGAGCCAGTGTCTCATGAGCATACAAATGAATTTGTAAACTTCATTCAAAGGTGTGAGGAGATAGTCATTGTAGCCTTCTACCCCCTCCTGTAAGAGGGTAGTGAAGGAATGAACTCCATAGAGTTGTGAATTCATCCTTCAAAGGAAAAAAGAAAAAGAAAAAAAATGGGATCATGGAACTCAATCAATAGAAATATTCATGTTTGTGAAACTGTAAATTTTGATAAGTACCACTTCTTTTGATAACAACTAAAACAAATTTCAGAATAGATGAACATGTTAAACTAAAACATATAGCAGGCTAAACTAACAAAGAACAAAGTAGTTGAACATGCTAAATAGTAGAAAAAATTTCAGAAAAATCCATAAATAGCATACTCCTTCAAGTGGAAACCAGTTGACTAACTTCCATTGGATGCTCTTTCTGTCTCTCTTTTCTAGGCTTTTTGTTGTCAACTCAAAGTTATGTTCTCATTGAGAGTTTGTGAGGGATAATTGTTGTAGTCTACAAAACTATGTCCATACCTAGTCTCAATTTAGAGATATCTATCCATGATCTAGTTTTCCAATCTATACGTAGTAGTAAAGTTTTATTTTAAGCAGGAAATGTAAAGGCCATTTCCATCACCTTGAGAATTGCACATGATTGGAGAAACATAGCCCTCACAGGAAACTAAAAAGAAAAATATACCCCTGTGACAGAGGACACCACATTAATTAGTATACACCCTGTAAAAGTTCGGGAAAGGATCATATATTCTAAAGAACTACAGATTGCTACTCCAGTGTAGTAGATTAGGACAAGGATTAATATCTCAAAAGTATAGCCAAAATTGAAAAGAAGAAAACAATTATGTATGTATGTATATATATATGTATGTATGTGTATATATATGTATGTATGTATATATATTACATGATACATATACATTGGGGGAGGCAATGCAATGTGGGAACTATAACCCTGTTGGTTTGTGTAGGGTTAATGAACTTGGGAGGGCAGGAACCATGAGTAGTAACCAAAAGACAGCAAGAAACAAGCAGATATAAGCAATAAAAGCAATAAAAGCAAGCAAGAAAATGTCCCAAAGGCAAAAGCAAAACAAAGGTTGCCACACAAACATGATCTAGCCACACAAACAGAGGTTGCCACACAAACGTGTACCAGAGCTAGCCACTTCTTGAGGGCCACACAAACATGATCACAGAAATTCGAGAGGGAGTGAGTGCTATGTTTGATTGCATGCCTCTCATCATGTGGGTGCAGTGGATATACCTGAATGGAGGTGGACTTGGGGAACAAAAGCAATTAAAGTGATCATCTTTTTATTCATAAAGATTGCTTGACACCTTATATTTTTTTTAAAGGTTGCTTGACACCTTATATGAAATCTGAACTTAGAAGAAATTTACTACCAAACATGTGAAAAAATTCTGTAAACTGGGCTTGAAAAAATTCTTTTAATTTCAAGTACCCAGTTTATATATAATTTGACATGCATGTTTCTTTGAGCATGTAAGCTGGTACACATATTTTATTAATAGATCAATTAATTAACGATGAGATTAATTATAAATAGAATTTTTTTCATATATAATAAAGGATAAATAAGGAGTTAAACATGAATACGAACACCGTTAATAGGATTATATAACAAGATGATAATATATAGATTCTCTTCGAGAAAATAATTATATATCCAACACTAGAATTTAGAAGAAAAGTCGTCTCTTTCCAGTTAGCTAGCCAGCACTTAAATTTTCTTTCTTGGATTGAATTTTCTTACGTGTAAGGTCAACTTAGTAGTCAACCTAGCTAATTAATTATTGGCATATGAAATCATACATCCATCCTACAGTATGTGCTTTCACCTACACCCATATTCTCAGAAGAAAAAATATGTGCTTTCCTACATTTTAGAGAGAGTGAGAGACAGAGAGAGAGATTCCAAGAAAGCAAACATATTTCACCCATATATTCTGTAAATCGGTATATGCATGTACCCACGCAAACTCCTACATCAATATTTTGAGAAGGAAAAATTTAAGCTTTCATGCATTTTGGAGAGAGTGAGAGTAGAGAGAGAGATGCCAAAGTTTACCTCAACAATGAGAGTAGAGCTTGAAGCTGGATGATCGGAGATGGAGGCAGCGTGTGTAGTCGAGGAAGAAGGCTTTGCTTCTATCTTTGGCACCAGCAACAGAGAAAGTGTGGGAACGAGAGAATGGGGTCTGAAATGGGAAAAAAGAAATATGAAGATCTGAGGAAAATCAAGGACGAGGAAAGAGAAACTAATTAAAAACATTTATATTCATGAACAGGATTCTCTAAATGTAGCGTCTTCATTGTGGCAAATGTAAAATCTCTATAAAATACAAGATTTGATGGACTGTTCTTTTAAGACAATTTCTTTATATTTTAAAGAAAACTCTATTTTACAATAGCCATCGGGATTGCTCTTAGTCATCTGAAGGAAATGATTTTACTTTTGTCAATGATTTTTTTTCTTTTATTCTGTTTGTGTGTCAACTCTGTCATTTTTTTCCTCCTACCTCTTCCCTTCTCTCTCCCTCTCCAAACCCAAAACACAGCCCCACATCTCCCTCCAACTCGCACCGCCGTCCAGCTCTAGTAGGTGTAGATCTCTCTCTCTCTCCCCTCTCTCTCTCTCTCTCTCTCTCTCTCTCTCTCTCTTCCCCTTCTCTCCCCATCGTCTTCTCACCCTCCTCTCTCCCCATCGTCGTTTGCTTTTTGTTTCGTTTTGCTCCACTGTGCCATGCACGACCACTGCAACCCACCATCACCACCTTGGCCGCGCCAGCCCCTTGCCGACCCAAGCACGGTTGTCACACGGTGGCCTACACCACCAAGCCGAAAGGCCACCATTTTAGCCCTTTGGTTCCTCCATCAAAACTCACGCCTAGACCCATTGCACTTCTCACGGCAACGTCACCGTAAGCCTCACCACCAAAGCAAGCCCAACTCTGAGAACCGCCAGTAGCAACCACTGATTTCGGCTCAACCACCCCTTAAAAAAAAATTGGTTTTTCCTATCTCTCTCTCGTTGCTTTTTTTTTAAGAAAAGGGCATGTTTGTTTTTTGTTTTTCTTCATGTTCATTTTCTGAAAAAAGAAAAGTATGGATTTCATTTTTTTCAGCTCTGTTTATCAATGTGGAATAGTCGTAGAACTTTTTCTACATACGGTTTTGGCATAGGGTGGTTGAGATTTTGGTCTTGAACAAGTGCTTTTATGCTTGAAGGTTGTTGACTACCGAATATGTGGTGACCCTAATTCTGTACTTTGTTTTGCTTTATTTACTTTATTGATGAAGGTAATGTGAAGTTACATGTTTCTCAAGTTGATGTCCAATGTTTTTTGAAATATAAGTCCTTGGAGGGGTATGTAATCATCCCTCTGATATAATTTTGAAATTTTATTTCTTGTTGATGCTTGGATAGTTGGGTTACCATTTGCAAGAAATGCACTAATGGGGATGTACTTTTTTTTCTTTTTTTTTTAATATTTTAGATGCAGGTTTACCGCTTGAGGCTACTAAGGAACTGTTGAATTAAGCAATAAAGCAAAAAAAAGGCAGACCAGCATCAGAAAAAACATAGAAAACAGAGGAAAATATTAAGGTATTTTCTGAGAAACCTCAATCCTACTGTTCACGGATTGATTCTAAAGGTTCTACTATTCATCTTCCATTAATCATGCTTATAAAGACTTACATAGAGACTTACAAAATAGATTAATGCAGAAATACAACTTCCAAAAATAGAACAATAAAAGGAAACTTAATAAAGCATAAATAGGAACATGAAAAGTCCCTTTGGAAATAACATCACACTTTAATACTCCTCCTTGATGTGATTTCCAATTACACCTAGCTGTGATCTAAGAAACTGAAATTTGTCCCTTAAAAGTGCCTTTGTGAATATATCAGCTAGCTGCTCCTCTGACTTGCAAAATTTCAAAACAATTTCCCCACTTGATTCTACTTCACGCAAGAAATGATATTTGATTTCTATGTGCTTAGTTCTGCTATGCTGAATGGGATTCTTGGCAATTGCAATGGCTGATTTGTTATCACGGAAAATTTTAGTAGATTCCTCTTGTTTCTCCCCTATATCTTGAAGTATTCTTCTCAACCAAAGAGCTTGATTTGCACAACCAACAATTGCCACATATTCGGCTTCTGCAGTGGATTGTGCCACATTGCTTTGCTTCCTCGAGCTCCATGAAAACATAGCTGAACCCAAGCTGAAACAATAACCTGAAGTACTCCTCATGTCATCAATTGAGCCTGCCAGTCACTATCAGCAAATCCAACCAGCTTTGTTCTTGCAGCTTTCTCATGCCAAAATTGATTGTTCCTTGCAAATACCAAAAAATTCTCTTAGCAGTACCAAAATGAATTTGACTAGGACTTTGCATAAACCTTGAAAGCAAGCTAGTGGCATATAGTATGTCAGGTCTGGTGTTGCATAAGGATAGCAAACTTCCCACTAAACTCCTATATGTTGATGCATCCACCTTCTTCCCATCATCATCTTTTCTCAGTTTTTCATTTGGAATTAATGGTGTTGCTACTGATTTATAGCCAACCATATTAAATTTTTTCAACAAATATTCAGTGTATTTCTTTTGAGAACAGAAAATCCCATCATTTCCTTGACTTACTTCCATTTCAAGAAAATAATTCATCTTTCCCAAATCACTCATTTCAAAGCTAGCCATCATATCTTCTTTAAACGTTTTAAGCATTTCAGCATTGCTTCCTGTAAAAATCAGATCATCCACATAAAGTGATACAATAATCAAATCATTGCTGTTTTGAGACTTTGTATACAATGTAGGTTCATTTTTACTCCTCTTGAAACCTTGCTCAATGAAGTATTGATCAATTCTTCCATACTAGGCCCATGGAGCCTGTTTTACTCCATACAAGGCCTTTTTCAGTTTATAAACTTTGCATTCTTCTTTTTCAAACCCCTCGGGTTGATCCACATAGACGTCTTCTTCTAACACCCCATTTAGAAAGGCTGACTTCACATCTAATTGCAACACTTTCTAGCCCTTTTGAGCAGCAAGTGAAACCAAAGCTCTAATGGTATCCATCCGAGCAACAGGAGCAAAAGTTTCATTGTAGTCTATTTCATATTGTTGCACATATCCCTTAACAACTAGCCTTGCTTTGTGCTTTAATATGGAACCACCCGGATTTAATTTTGTCTTATAAATCCATTTTACTCCAATAACATCTTTATTTGCAGGTTGAGGAACCAACTCCCAAGTGTTATTCTTCTCAATCATCTTAATTTCTTCTTCCATAGCTTTTTGCCAAACTCTTTCTTTTGATGCAGCAGCAAAGCTCACGAGTTCAAAAGTGGCATAGTTGCATTGCTCATACACTTCACTCAGCAACCTTGTTCTTCTTATGGGAGATTCATGAGATGATTCTTCATCACTGTCATCAGAAGACAATTAAGAATCCATATGGCTTCTATTTTCGGGTTGCTGAAAAACACTTTCTTCCACTGTTTCTTCTTCTCTTATCTTAGTTAAAGACTCGAACGATGCTTCAACATTCTTTTGAATTACTTTCTCAGCTTCCCAATCCCAAGAGGCATGTTCATTGCATTTAACATCTCTACTTATCACCAACTTTCTTGTTTCCAAGTTAAAAACTTGTAAACCCTTTGAAACTGTGTTGTAACCCACAAAAACTCCTCTTTCAGCCTTCTTTACCAGCTTAGTTCTTTTTTGAAATGGTACATGGACATAGCACACACAACCAAACACCCTTAAGAAACTTGCAGAGGGTTTTATTCCACTCAAAACTTCATAAAGAGTCTGTTTTTCCACAGCTTTTGTAGGTACCCTATTCAACAAAAATACAACAGTATTTACTGCTTCACCCCAAAATTCCTTGGGTAAATTTTTCTCATGTAACATGCTCCTAGCCATCTCCATAACTGTCCTGTTTTTTCTCTTAGACACTCCATTCTGTTGTGGAGAATAAGCCACTGATAATTCATGCTCAATTCCTTCAGTCTCACAGAATTTATCAAATTCTTTGGAATTGTATTCAGCACCTCGATCACTTCTTAGACACTTAATTTTGTGACTAGACTGATTTTCAACTAAAAGTTTGAACTTCTTAAATGTTCCAAAAACTTCAGATTTTTCATGGAGAAAATAAACCCAAATCATCCAAGTAAAATCATCTATAAAAAGAATGAAGTACCTGCTATGATTGTGAGTTGGAGTTCCCATTAGACCACATACACCAGTATGGACCAACTGCAATTTTTCCTCGGCCCTCCAACTACTCTCGGATGGAAATGGAAGCTTATACTGCTTTCCAATCATGCAACCTTCACATACTTCAGTTTCTTTCTCCAAGAGAGGTAAGTCTCTCATCATCCCCTTTTGATGCAAAAATCTCAAGGAATCGAGATTGTAATGCCCAAATCTTTGGTGCCATAACATTGTCTCATTAACAATAGCTGCCATAGCATTGGGAAAACTCCATTGAATAGGAAAATTCCTACTTCTCCCCATTTTTATTTCAGCCAACTCCACCTTATTCTTTTCATCATAAATTCTGCACAAGTTGTTTTCAAAACTTAAAGAGTAGCTATTTTCCATCATTTGGCCTACACTCAATAAGTTTTGATCAAGAGATGGAACTAACAGCACATCCTTGATGAGTTTGGTACCTTTCTTAGTTGAAATAGCTATTGTCCCCTTGCCTTTAGCTTCAACGAGCTCTCCATTGCCCATCTTCACTTTTGTTTTGATTGAAGTATCCAAACTAGTGAAAATGCCACCATTAGAAGCCATGCGATTGCTGCAGCCACTATCAATGAACTAGATCTTCTCTTCTTGAGTGAGGGCTTGACAAACAAAGAATAAATGCTCGTTTTCCTCCTTCTCTACTGAGTAATTAGCTTGCTGATTTTTCTTGTACCTACAATCCTTTTTCACATGCCCAAATTTTTTACAATTCCAGCATTGTGGTTTCCCGGCATGGTAACAATTTTTCTCCAAGTGGTTTGTTTTTTTGCAAATACCACACGGTGGAAACTCTCCCATCTTTCCTTTTAACTTGCCTTCCTTTTGAGCTTGATCCGAATTTTTGTAATCCTTTTGAGGCTTCCTTTTATAATCTTTTACTTTCTTGTTCTTTAGATTCACTTTGGATTGAAATGCATGCTCTAAAGTATCATCATTTCTTCTAGCCAATCTTTGTTCATTGGCTTGGAGAGATCCCATTAATTCAATAACTGAAAGTGTTTGCAAGTCTTTTGACTCTTCAATGGCTGCTACTACATGATCATACTTCTCGGGTAGACTAATTAAAATCTTTTGAACTATCTTTTGATCAGTCACTTCTTCACCTAGAGCACGCATCTGATTTACTAGATCAATTAATCTGGAACCATACTCTTTTACTACTTCAGATTCCTTCATTTTCAAATTTTCAAACTCCCTTCTAAAGGCTTGAAGTTTGATGATTTTAACCTTAGTGTTTCCTTGAACTCTTACTGAAGAATATCCCATGCTGCCTTTGAAGTTTCAGCCCTCATCAATCTTGGAAAGATTGATTCAGACACTACCTGTTGAAGGATGAACAATGCTTTAGCATCCTTAGTGGTTTCTTGCTTAGATTGAGTTGAAGCCGAGGCTCCTTCTGCTGGAACTGTCACCCCCTTCTCAACTACATCCCACGAATCTTAAGAGATGAAGTAGGTCTTCATTTTAATGCTCCAATACTCGTATCCTTCACCACTAAATACAGGAACTGATGTTGATGCTCCAAAAGCAGCCATCGACCCTTAGATGAACCTGGTTTGCTCTAATGTCAATTGTTGGATTAAACAATAAAGCTAAAAAAAAAAAAAAAGCAGACCAGCAGCAGAAAAAATAGAGAAAACAAAAGAAAATATATAGTATTGTCTGAGAAACCTCAATCCTACTGTTCACGGGGATTGATTCTAAAGGTTCTGCTATTCATCTTCCACTTATAAAGACTTACATAGAGACTTGCAAAATACATTAATGCAGAAATACAACTTCCAAAAACAGAACAATAAAAGGAAACTTAATAAAGCATAAATAAGAACATGAAAAGTCCCTTTGGAAATAACATCACACTTTAATAGGAACTACAACCATTCCACTCGTATCGCTTTTGTTGAGTTTGAATCTGAGGGTCACTTTCATTTTTTTATTTCCGATTCTATTTACGTTGGAGAGCCTATGTTAAATAATTAATTTTCATTTATTTTTGGTTGTTTGATTTTCGCAGTTGGGTTGGATTGGGTCTAGCATATTTCTAGGTATGCTTCTAGGTATGCTTTACTTTTTATTTGTTACGGTTTTCATTGCTTTTTGCTGGCTGTTTGGTAGTTCTAAAGATTTTCGTTGTTTCTTTTTCCCTTTTTTCGTTACACAGTGGTCTGGTTCATGCTTGCAAGAATTAAACTTGAAATTTTCTGTAGTGCTTTTTATTTTTATTTTTCTTCTTTGTATGTTTCCTATTGTCTTATTTGTTTCGGTCTGATCAGGATGTAAGATTTGAAATTTCTTGGTCTTTGTGTATGCTTTTTGAAAAAGTGGAGATAATGGAAAGGGAATGAGTGTTTGGCACTTTAAATGTTGCATTGCTTTTTTCTTCGGGTTTTAAATGACGAAAGAAAGAAATAGAAATGTGTTAGATGCTAAAATATTGTGTTCTGGTTTGTTTTTTGTTCAAAGGGTATTTTGTCTGGAAATCAAATGTTTTATTATTTATGTTGTAAATACTGAAAACTTTTTATTGGTTTTATTTTCTCAATTTCTTCTCTGGAAGCATCGCACTCCATAACAAATGGTAACTAAAAATTTGGCAAAGCCAAAACTAGGTTGAGTCATGGCATGCTTCAACTCTTCAAAGGTTGTTTGGGCCATGGGCATCCCATCTAAAATTGTCTTTTTTTAGCAACTCCGTCAACTTGGCAACAATGGCTCCATACCCACGATTTTTGCTTATTTAGCAGTGAGTATGGAGTATAATTGTTGTGATATTATCTTTTAATCACAACATAGCCTTTAGATGTTCAAAGTTGTGCATCTTCATGAGATCTCCCTGATTGCTCTTCCATTTTGGAACTATAATCATAAGTTGTATTTGCGTTTTGTTTGAATGGATTATTCTTATTGTTTGTAATTGAAAATAAAATTAAGAAAGATTTATGGTTCTTTATTCTCAAAAAATGCTTCATTCATTTTATTTAACTCTCTTGTATGATTGACAATGTTAAAGATTCTTTGAATTTCTCTTGTTCATTTCATTCTTTGAAGTATAGCATGTTTTATAAACTTGAGAAATGAAATTCCTATCTGGCTTATTTATAGTGCTTTGCTTCTCTTAGGTTGGTTGGTACTTGTGCCAATTGCTTGCCCTTTTTGATCCCGACTGTGATTAGTTCTTTTCCCTTCTGCCATTTGTTTGCACCCCATTTGCTTCCTTGAATGTTTTACTTTTCTATATGGGGATTTTTCCATTAGAACTGTAACTCTCAAATTTCATAAGACCAGAATGTCAAAAAGTCTTGCTTGTAGTAAGAAAAATCAAAAGCAATAAATGCATACAAACTTAGAAAATATCATTAATTAGATTTTCTATATGAGACTTTTTCCATTAGAACTACAACTACCAGAGCAAATGCATCTTGCCACTATTTTTTACAACAACGACATGAGAGATTCAGCGTTTTGTCCAGCAGCCCCATCAATGAAAGATTGACATAAACTCTGAATATCAATTACGATCTCTTAACGATATACTTTAGGTATTTATTGAATATGAATTAATACCTGCTGATATCAACATTTTAGAGTGACAGATAACATCTTATTGAATATCAATTAATACCTGCTGATATGAAATAATCATATTTCTCAATATATTTTTTATTATATTTTGGTTTTACAACAAATTTTCTGTTTATATTTTCTTCAAACTGGGCAAACTTCAATACAAAATGTGTTTAAAATCTACAATTTGTTCTGTTTAAAATGTGTTTAAAATCTACAACTTGTTCAATACAAAATGACTGTTTTGCGCTTTCTAGCTCGCCATGTATCATCTTCCATGAACCAATGTTTCAGTGACATCGTTGATAGAGCAAAAACTTTGGTTCGGGTAAGAGAACTCATTTTCTGAGCTAATCTGATTTGCAGTAAATGCTGGCTGTCTTGGCTGAGGTAGATCAACAATCTCACTTTTTAGCATAGAAATAACAATAGATACGGTTGGTCTATCTTTAGCGAAATCTTGTACACACAACAACCCGACATGTATGCATCTAAAGATTTCCTTTTCAAAGCCAGATTTTGATATTTTGGGATCTACTAAGACTGACAAGTTGTCATTGTTCCACATCTCCCATGCCTAGAAAGATGAAAATATGCATGATTAGAGAAGATTCATGCTTTGAATGCTCCATTGGTATATATATCAACTTGGGAAACATGCAATTGAGCATTTAAAGAATGGAGAAATGAGATAAGGGAGACTTACAAATCCTAAAAGGCTCACAGTCTGCTCATTGTGACAAAAATTAGAGTTTTTCTTTCCGCTTACTATCTCTAGCAACAACACTCCAAAGCTGAAGACATCCGATTTTTCTGAAAATCGCCCCACTATTGCATATTCAGGAGCCATGTAGCCACTTCAACATTTAAATACATCCAAACATTACTATCCATAATATCAGCATTAGTATATGATTGAATTCAATAAATTAATAAAAGGTACTTACTATGTTCCGACAACCCTTTTTGTATTGGCCTGGTCTTCATTGCCTCCAAAAATTCTGGCCATTCCAAAGTCTGAAATTTTTGGATTTAGCTCTTCATCCAACAATATGTTACTTGGCTTTAGATCCCTATGAATAATCCTTAATCTTGAATCCCTATGAAGATAGAGTAGACCTCGACCAATTCCTTCAATAATGTTGAAACGTTTTTTCCAATCCAGCAGTTCTTGTTTGATTGGATCTAATGAATTTAATATAAACAGATCAGAAAAACAAAGTGAAGTTAAATTTCATAATAGTAATGAAGGTAATAGTTGTAAAGATAGTCATAATAAAGTATGTGTATAGAAGCTAAAGTTCCACAACCGTAGATATGATTATTCGTCTTATGATTTAGATAATTGTAGATTATGATGTATATATATTTGAAGACGCTAATCATGTAGGGCATTATTAGAATGAACTAACCAAAAAGAAATGCGTCCAAACTTTTGTTTGGCATGTATTCATAGACTAGTAACTTTTCTTCTCCTTCAACACACCCACCAAGGAGCCTAACAAGATTTCGGTGTTGGAGTTTAGAAATCACAACCACTTCATTCATAAATTCTTCTAGCCCTTGCCCTGAAGTTCTTGCAAGTCTTTTTACGGCAATTTCTTGTCCATCTAATAATTTTCCCTGTAAACAAGTACCAATTGATTGAGTACATAATATTCAAATAGTACTAAGCAATAATCCTCTGCAATTAGCACAACCCTTGCCTTGTATACGGGACCAAACCCACCTTCTCCAAGTTTGTTAGACTGGTGGAAGTCGTTTGTTGCACTTGCTAGCTCCTCAAGGCTAAATATCGGTAGTTCTTGGAGTTTATCTTGGTTTTTTATGTCTACAAGATTCTTTTCATAGTGAAATCCTAGACACATTCCCCCTGTATAGAACAATAAGTTTATGCTTAATTTTCTTTTCTTACTAGTTTAGCTCGTCATAGTGATAGAATTTATAATATAAGAGAAATTTAGATGTAAAAGAGAAGAAGGAGGACTAGTGAGAGAGAAGCTTTAAGGATTACATCTTTATAGTTGTTAATGAATTGAATACAATGTCTTCGCCTCTATTTATAAAGCAAATCTCTTGAAAATCAAATCTCTTGAATAAATAATTTCATAATTATAGAAATCAAATTTTTTAATACTCAAATAAAATCTAAATATAGCCAGCTCCGTAATTATCATGGCAATGGGATGATAATTTTATGGACATATTTCCGAGCTATAGCCAGCAAAAGGTTGATAATAGGCCAAGCCAATAAAGAGCTAATAATACGCCCAAACATTCGGTCAACAATGGGCTTTAAACCATGCTCTTTACAGACCAAAAGGGAAGATTCGGTTGTCAAAGAACTAAATGATAGAGGTTCACATCTAATACAGCCAAATTAGTAGGAGATGTATAGATATAATATGGAATTGAAGTTTTAGGTGTGTTTAAAATTGGGGTGGATAAGAGGCTTTTGAGATATTTATGTGTCTTAGGTGATGGTTAAGGATATAGCCAAGACGGAATATATGGTTTTGGAGGTTATTTTGACGAATTTACAATAAAATGAACTTTACAATCTGATGAATTACACGAAGACATATCAGTTTATGAGATTACTTTTGTATAATACATTTGTAACTAAAGTATTTCTCTAAAAAGAATGTTGTGCCATGCATGGATCGTAATTTTGGGTCATCTAATTCTAGAGGATTCATGGATTGATGCGGCTCATAAAGTTGGTTGAAGAAAGTCATGTGTTAGNAGAGAGAGAGAGAGAGAGAGAGAGAGAGAGAGAGAGAGAGAGAGAGAGAGAGAGAGAGAGACTTGTACGAAGGAAAGTGCATTTTACCTTTACGTTTTGCCCTCCACCGGCATAAGAATAAAGTGCACATGACCATGGAGACTATTCCCACGACCAGTACTGTGACTATAACGATTACTTTCCCTTTTTCCTTTTTATCTGTGAATCAGAAACATCAAACTACATTTATCCGATGTAAGATATAGAATAATATTGTTTTATGTTTTTTTGGGTTATTATATTGTTTCGAACTGCAAGCAACAAGGTCACTTTGATTTCGTAGATATAAACTTGGATGGAGAGAAGAAAGCAACCTACCGAGTTCTGAATATGCCACACGAACATAAAGATCAACTCCGCCGCTGGAAAACTTCTGTGAGTCTATTAAATCTCTGGTCCATGACATACACCCAATGCCAGCTTCGTATGCATAAGCTATACAAGAACAGTCTTCCAAGCATCGGTATCTGCATTCATCCTCAAAAACAGTTGACCAATTTGCCAAACTTGGCGTTTTCATCATCGTCACCTTTAAAAAACCATCATTTTTGTCTTCTTTACCACCTGTGCTCACTTTCATACACTGCAAGGGTGTCCTTCTCACGCATCCAGTAGTCCAATCTCCTCTATTCCATTCTTCTATATTCTTTGGTTCAAACCCCTCTAAGCAGCTGCAGATTGGTTTATTTTTTGGGTTACAATTTCCAAATGCCCCACACTTGCCGTAAACATCACACTCAGACGTCAAAGACGACCACGAGCCCACCCAATCCTTCCCATTAATGGAATAAGTTTCCAATAAGTTTCCTTCTGGGTTCAAGACATAATGGAATGGCACTGACTTGTTCGAAAACTCAAAAGTAAAATAGAATGATCCCTCTTTGTCATCTACAAGACTAAATCTATTGTGATGTCGAGCTTTCATAGTTGGTATTCCAATAAAGATCATACCATTCCACGGACCACTGCGCCAATAAGGGCTACTACCATTCCAAATAAATATTTCAGGAAGATTAAAAGAGTAAGTACCAGCAGAAAAGGTTCCAAAGACTGGATCTGACGGGCTCTTCCACGATGTGAGCTGAACGTTCTTGCCTGTCGTTGCATTAGTACTCAGTTTCATTTCTGGCAACCACGAATTAGAAGGATGTTGGAAACTCTCCCATGTGATTAACCCCGTTGTGTTTTCTTGTAAGACAAGGTTCCCGGTATCTAGAAGTCGTGCGCTCATATTGGAAACCGACATTGTGACGTTTGATGACCACAAAATCGTCTTTTCTCCATCCAATACGACTAGATTGCCGTCTTCGGATATAGTAAGAATCCCGGAGGTGGTCTTGAGGGGCTTGTCTCTGTTGGCAACCCATATGACAGGAGACTCAGAAACTTTAGCATACCATATCCCAACATAGCGATAGGTAGAATTCGCAGGGCTAAAAAATCCCAATTTGAACTCACCGCCATTGGAGATTATGGTTTGAGCAGAGTCATTGATAAAGCTAGGTGCTGCGATGGTGTCCGTGGCATTGCCGAACTCTAAACGAAAGGAAGACAGCAAGACAAGGAAACATGACAAGTTTATGCTTCGAACAATTCGCATGACTCATCAACTGCTTCTTGTTTGTGAAAATGAAGACTTTCGAGAATTTTGATGCCGGGAGCATCATTGCTTCTTATCTTCATACCTTTCTTTGCCCGTCGATCGTCAAACACGTGTGTTTGACCGCTGTAATTATGAAGTTGCCTTTCCAGCTGCTGTTTCTTTTTCTCTTTCTAAAATAGGTAAGGACATAAATGAGAACCGAATTGTATTGATTGACTTCTAGTGTTTTTTTTTTTTTTTTAAGCAACTTGTAGAGTACTTTATTCAACTCGACACTTCAGTTTTATGTTTAAAAAAAGGAAAAATTTATTAACTAAATTATTATTTTACTCTTATCTTATTATACATGATATGGTATATTTATTATTATTAAATAATTTTTTATTAGATTGTTATAAATATGTCATATCTCATATGATGGAATGAAAATAAGATGATGATTTTGTGTATTACATTATTCTTAAAAAATATAACACAATTTTTTCAACCTTCACATAGTATATTTTTTATTATTATTAAATATTTAATATATGAATAATAAATAAAATAATTGAATTAGTTTAAAAATAAATAAATTTAAAAAAAATTTAAAAAACTATTAAAAAATTTAAAATTTTTAAAAAAAAAATGTAATGTGAAGGGATTGAAAAAAATTACTTAGCATTGCTATATGTTTAATTATCTGAAAATGATACTTTATCGATGGTTTTGACTATTCGTTTTAATGGCTCGGGTATTTTTTTATTTAATAGTTAATGAAATAACTATTTGATAAATTAATATATATATTTTTTAAAATATTTTTAAAATATTTTTAAAAAAATACATATACAAATGCATCTTGAACATGGCCAGCAATAAATACCGGGCGGCTGAGAAAGCATCGTCTCAATTAATTCATCTGGTTCAACTCTATGTTGCGGCCTTGGTCAAAAATCACGGAATCGGGTAGTGGAGTTTTCTAGGAAAGTGGCTATCTTTGGATAAAGCTATGTCAAAGTCCATTATTGGGAAGTCAGCCCTTGTAGCTATACAAAAACTTTGCTCCTGAGCCGGAAAGTTCTTGGGAGGCACTTGTTGAAGACGTGTTTGATAGCTTCTTAGACGCGATCAGTTGCAATCAAAATGTAGAGCCGACTCAATTATAAGATCATTTAGACTATTGTCTATTCTCACACTAGGTAAGGTTTTAAAAATAAAAATGAAGTATTTTTTTAATTTTTTTTAAAAAATAAAAATCATTTTATTAAATAAAATTTTAAATAATTTTTATAATTTTCAATGTGTGCAAGGTTCTATAATACTAAATCTAATATTTAATACAAGTAGCAACTCATTGAGTACTACATATTCAAATTATTAGGCAATAATCCTCTATATACTAGCACAACATTAAGTACCTTGTATACGGGACCAAATCCACCTTGTCCAAGTTTGTTAGATTGGTGGAAGTTGTTTGTTGCACTTGCTAGCTCCTCAAGACTGAATATTGGTAGCTGATCTTGGAGTTTATCTTGGTTCATGTTGTCTACAAGATTTTCTTCACATTGAAATCCTGGGTGCATTCTCCCTATATAGAACAATAACTTTTTGCTTAATTTTCTTTCCCTTACTAGTACTTTAGCCAGTGATCATAGTGATAGAATCGAATTTAGAATATTATAGAAATTGAGATGCAAAAGAGAAGAATGTGAACGATGGAGAGATTGAAAATACGAAGTATATTGTCAATGAATTATATACAAAGAGATTGGATAAAATAAATATATAATTATGAAAATAAAATATTTTTAATTAAGATAATAATCAAATAAATACATGGCAATAGAAAACTATAAATAGATGTGCATTTTACCTTTACGTTTAGCCCTCCACCGGCATAAGGTCAATAAAGTGCACAGGGCCATGAAGACTATTCCTATGACCACTGTGACTATGACGATTAGTACTTTCACTTCTTCCTTTTTATCTGTAAATTATCAGAAACATCAAATTAACTACATTTTCTTTTCTTTTATGTTTATAAGCTCTGAATAGACTTGGATTGTGAAAGCAAAGTAACCTACCGAGTTCTTAATAGGCCACACGAACATAAACATCAACTCCGCCGCTGGAAAACTTCCGCAAGTCTATTAAATCTCTGGTCCATGACATACACCCAATGCGTGCTACGTTTGCATAAGCTGTACATGAACAGTCTTCCAAGCACCGATATCTGCAGCTATCCTCCAAAGCAGCTGGTGACAAATTTGCCAAACTTGGCGTTTTCATCATCTTCACCTGCAAAAACCCATCTTTTTTGCCTTCTTCACCACCTGTGCTCACTCTCATACACTGCAAGGGTGTCCTCCTCACACATCCACTAGTCCAATCTTCTCTATTCCATTCTTCTCTATTCTTTGGTTCAAAACCCTCTAAGCAGCTGCAGATCGGTTCATTTTTTGGGTTACAATATCCATATGCCCCACACTTGCCGTAAACATCGCACTCAGCCATCGAAGACGACCACACGACCACCCACTCCATCCCATTAATAGAATACAGTATGTTTCCTTCTGCATTCAAGACGTAATTGAATTGTGCGAACTTGTTTGAAAAATCAAAAGCAAAATAGAATGATCCCTCTTTCTCCTCCACAAGATTAATTCCATTGAGATATCCACCAATCATGGTTGGCAGTCCAATAAAGATCAAATTATTCCACGGACCAGTGCGCCAATAAGGGCTACTGCCATTCCAAATATACATTTCACGAAGATGATCAAAAGAGTAAGTACCAGCAGAAAAGGTTCCAACGGCTGGATCAGACGGACTCTTCCATGATGTGAGCCGAACGTTCTTGCCCGTTGTTGCATTAGTACCCAATTTCATCTCTGCCAACCACGAATCAGAAGGATTTTGGAAACTCTCCCATGTGATTAACCCAGTTGTGTTTTCTTGTAAGACAAGGTTCCCGTTATCTCGAAGTCGTGACCTCATATTGGAAAAAGAACTTGTTACGTTTATTAGATTATGAACGTGAGGCCCAGCCTCAAGATAGCAAAGCCCATGATCAAGCTGCCACATACTCTCCTCCTCCAAGTTATGCAAGTCGCCCAGATGCCTTAGTCCATTTGGATAAAGGATAAATCAATGTATTTGTTTATTGTTTATTTCAATTGTATTCATTTAATTGTTATTATTTCATTCTTTGTAATATTCCCTCAATGAGCTGTAGGAAGAATATTATTCTGTTAGGAAACCCTTGTATAAAGCAACGGGACTGTACATCCTCAGTAATACAATTACACAGAGCACGATTTTCTGCTCCTTCATTCCTTCCATGCGTAACTCTCTCTGCACCTCCATCTCTATTTTTATTCTCCTTCTTTGTTGCTTACATGGTATCAGTAGCTAGAGAGAATAAATTTCATGGAAGATCCAACTGAAGACTCGTCTGATTCTACCTCCCACCACTCTGACCCTTTCGAAGTCCACACAAACCAACATACAAACACCTTCCGTGCCACACCCATGACTCGTTTCTTGAATCTGAGTGACCCCGGCAATCCCTTCCTCCTAGATAATGGCGATAACCCAGCTGTGCTTCTCGTCACTGACCCACTCACCGCCGATAACTACCCCACCTGGTCGCGTGCCATGCGCCGCGCTCTACGGGCCAAAAACAAAGTTGGCTTTATCACGGGTGATATCCCACGCCCAACCGACCCAGATGACCCCTTGCTTGAACCTTGGGAGCGCTGCAACGACATGGTGGCTTCCTGGCTCCAAAACTCCATCAGTGCCTCTATCAAATCCAGCGTGGTCTTTGTTGATGATGCACAGGACATATGGCTCGACCTCCAGGACCGTTTCTCCCACCAGAATGGACCACGTATCTTCCAACTCAAGCACAACCTTGCCAATCTCCTCCAAGAACACGACTCTGTAAGTGCTTATTATGGTAAGCTCAAAACCTTATGGGATGAACTCTCAATTTATGACCCCATTCCCCGTGTGCAACTGTGGTACCATGTCTACTCTCTTGGATCGTTATCAACGTGACTGTGTTTTTCAGTTTTTGATGGGTTTGAATGATATTTACTCTAATGTACGAGACCAGATAATGTTGTTAGATCCCATACCTCCTGTCACTAAGGTTTTCTCACTGATCCAACAACAAGAGTGCCAACATCAACTTACCCATCATGACCCATCCCCTGACTCAATGGCTCTTGCCATTAAGAAACCCTTTTACCCTCAGAAATTTTCATCACAAACACGCCCTCCCCAAAAGAGAGACAGACCATTTTGCACTCACTGTAAAATTACTGGCCATACCTTTGATACATGTTTTAAGGCTGGTAATGCCGAGGCCCCTCTCTGTACTCATTGCCATTTATCTGGACATATAGTAGATAAATGCTACAAATTGCACGGTTATCCCCCGGGTCACAAATTTTTCAATAAAGCCTCTACCCCCACGGTTTTAGCTACCCAATCCTCCATTTCTTATCCATCACAACTTGAGGAGACCAGTGACGACAAAGTAGGTTTAACTAAGGCACAATTTCAGCAACTAATGGCCTTGCTTCAACCAAGGGAGTCTTCCAATGCTGGTCAGCACTCCGCTAATCAGATTCAGTCCAAGTTGCCTTCCCCTCATCTCAACTTTGCTGGTATATCTCTTTCATTATCCACACACACACACACCATGCATTACAATCCAGCACTTTTCCTTGGATAATAGACACGGGTGCAACAGACCATATGGTCTGTTGCCCCTCATTGTTCACTTCCACCACATCACTTATCTCTCACACTGTAAAACTACCAAATGGAGCTGAAGTACCTGTCTCACACATTGGTACTGTTCAGCTCACAGCTTCCATTTGTCTCACCGATGTTTTATGTGTTCCATCCTTCACTTTTAATCTCCTCTCAGCTAAGAAACTCGCTACTTCACTCACTTGCTGTCTCATCTTTTTTTCTGATTTGTGCTTTATTCAAGACCTTCTCTCTTGGACAACGATTGGGAAGGGTGAAGTGAGGGATGGCCTTTATCACTTGCTACGAACTGAAATTTCTCCTTCAAGTCTAGCCACCACACTATCACAGTTTTCAGCACCCCCTTTCACTGTTTCAGCTTCTGTTTTGAACAATGTTGGTGTTACCGACCTTTGGCATTGTCGCTTAGGTCATCTATCTTTTCCTTGTCTTAGTTTGATCAATGATCCTATTGTAAAGAATCATATCTCTTCCATTAATACCAAGCCTTATTACATTTGTCCAATGGCTAAGTTACATCGACTACCATTTCCTACTAGTCAACATATAACATCTTCTCCTTTTGAAATAATACATTGAAACTTATGGGGTCCTTGCTCAACAAATGCATATGATGGGTCCAAATATTTTTTGACAATAGTGGATGATTTTACTAGAAGCACATGGTTATACCTTCTTCATAGTAAATCTGAAACTAGAAAATGCATAGAATCTTTCTACAAGCTTATTAAGACTCAATTCAATTTTAAAATCAAAATTTTAAGAAGTGACAATGGGGAGGAATTTCAAATGACTGATTTTTTCAACAACAAGGGCATCATTCACCAGAAAGGTTGTGTTGCCATCCCCCGACAAAATGGGATTGTAGAAAGAAAACATCAACACTTGTTGAATGTGGCTCGAGCTTTAAGATTTCAAGCTGGTCTTCCAATTGAATATTGGAATGACTGTGTTTTAACAACCACCTATTTAATAAATAGGACCCCGAGTCCACTTCTTCAAAATAAAACACCATATGAGCTTTTATTCAACTCCAAACCAACCTATGCTCATCTGAAAATTTTTTGCTCACTATGTTTTGCTTCTACCCTCTCTCAAGGTAGGAAAAAGTTTGATCCTCGTGGTCGCATATGTATTTTTCTTGGATATCCCTTTGGTATTAAGGGATACAAACTCCTTGATCTTGAAACAAAAACTACTTTCATTTCTAGGGACGTCGTGTTTCATGAATCAATTTTTCCCTTCCATTCAATTCCCTCCCACTTCTTCCTTCACTAACCATCCAAATCTGGTCTTTACTAAACCTTTACCAGACTTCCTAGATTTTCCAGCTCCCACTCCTTTCCTTGACCATCCCTTACATGCACACCTAGATGCCTCTGCCTCCCCCACTTCCCAATCTGATTTACCTTCCCAACCAGAACCCTCCTCTCCTATTCCCCCAATTTCTGGTCCTTCTCCTACCCCACCACCTCGCCGATCCACTAGACTAAGGAGAGCACCTCTATACTTGCAGGAATTTCACTGCAAACAGGCATCCCTTCACGAACCAGCTCAATCTTTGTCCAAGTCTTGCACAAAACTCACGGGTACTTCTCATCCTCTTGCTCACTATCTATCTGATCAAAGATTTAACTCATCCTTTAGTGCCTTTTCAGCATCCATTTCCACTACTTTTGAACCAGCCACCTATAAGCAAGCCATAAAACACCCTGGTTGGTGCCAAGCTATGGAAACTGAATTAAATGCCTTAGAACAAAATCACACTTGGTTGCTCACTGATTTACCTCCTGGAAAACAAGTCATTGATTGCAAATATGTCTACAAAATTAAATTCAACTCTGATGGGTCCATTGAGAGACTAAAGGCTAGACTTGTTGCTAAAGGGTTTACGCAACAAGAAGGCATAGACTACACAGAAACCTTCTCTCCGGTTGCTAAATTATTAACTGTTCGGGTCCTCTTATCTGTGGCAGCAATACAAGGCTGGTCCTTACATCAATTTGATGTACATAACGCCTTTCTACATGGTGATTTAGACGAGAAAATTTACATGAGAATACCCCCGGGTTACACTAAAGGAGAAACCTATCAAGTGTGCAAATTAGTTAAGAGCCTCTATGGCCTTAAACAAGCTTCAAGACAATGGCACTCCAAGTTTTCTTCTTCTCTCATTGGTTTTGGGTTCAAGCAGTCTCGAGCCGACTATAGTCTCTTCACTAAGGCCGATGGCACTTCTTTCACTGCTTTATTGGTATATGTTGACGACATTATTGTGGCTAGTAACTGTTCACAGTCCATTACTTCTCTCAAAACTTTTCTGCACACTCATTTCAAGATCAAAGACCTTGGTTGTTTGCGTTACTTTCTTGGTTTAGAGGTTGCAAGATCCTCTAAAGGAATACATTTATGTCAAAGAAAGTATGCATTAGACATACTTTCAGATTCTGGTTCCCTTGGATGTAAGCCACTTAAGCTGCCCCTTGAACAAAATTTCAAGTTGAGTAAGGATACGAGGTAGCCCCTTTCAGATCCCAGCCCTTATAGAAGACTAGTTGGACGACTATTATATCTCACAATCACAAGACGCGATATTAGCTACACTGTCCAGCTTTTAAGCACCTTTATGGACTGCCCCACATCTTCACATCTGGCCACAGCTCACAAGCTTCTTAGATATCTAAAGACAGCACCTGGTCAGGGCATTTTATTGCCCTCCACATCTCAGTTACAGCTAAGTGCCTATTGTGATTCAGATTGGGCATCATGCCCCGACACACGTCGCTCCGTCACAGGTTATTGCATTTTTCTTGGAAAATGTCTTGTTTCTTGGAAGTCAAAGAAACAAACAGTGGTTTCTCGCTCCTCCGCTGAAGCCGAGTATCGTTCCATGGCATCCACATGCTCTGAACTGACTTGGATCAGATTCTTACTTACTGACTTGCAGGTTCCACATCCACAAGGTGCCATGCTCTATTGTGACAATCAAGCGGCCTTGTACATCGCCGCCAACCCAGTCTTTCACGAAAGAACCAAGCACATCAAGTTAGATTGCCACCTCATCCGAGATAAAATTCAAGAAGGTAGTATCATCACCTCTCATGTTCCCTCACAAGCTCAATTGGCAGACATCTTCACCAAAGCATTGCCTGCCCATCTACTACAGCTGCACCTATCCAAGATGGGAGTAGTAAATCTCTACTCTCCACCTTGCGGGGGGCTATTAGATTATGAACGTGAGGCCCAGCCTCAAGATAGCAAAGCCCATGATCAAGCTGCCATATACTCTCCTCCTCCAAGTTATGCAAGTCGCCCAGATGCCTTAGTCCATTTGGATAAAGGATAAATCAATGTATTTGTTTATTGTTTATTTCAATTGTATTCATTTAATTGTTATTATTTCATTCTTTATAATATCCACTTAATGAGCTGTAGGAAGAATATTATTCTGTTAGGAAACCCTTGTATAAAGCAACGGGACTGTACATCCTCAGTAATACAATTACACAGAGCACGATTTTCTGCTCCTTCATTCCTTCCATGCATAACTCTCTCTGCACCTCCATCTCTATTTTTATTCTCCTTCTTTGTTCCTTACAACGTTTGATGACCACAAAATCGTCTTTTCTCCATCCAATACGACTAGATTGCCGTCTTCGGATATAGTAAGAATCCCGGAGGTGGTCTTGAGGGGCTTGTCTCTGTTAGCAACCCATATGACAGGAGACTCAGAAACTTTAGCATACCATATCCCAACATAGCGATAGGTAGAATTCGCAGGGCTAAAAAATCCCAATTTGAACTCACCGCCATTGGAGATTATGGTTTCAGAATCTTTAATAAAGTCAAGTGCTGTGATGGTGTCCGTAGCATGGCCGAACTCTAAACAAAAGGAAGATAGGAAGACAAGGAAATATGACAAGTTTATCATGCTTCGATCAAGTCCCATAACTCATGAACTTGTTCTTGTTCGTGAAAATGAAGAACTTTGATGCCATGGGAGCATGATTGATACGTTGCTTCATAGCCTCATACTTCTCCGATATTTCTAAATATCGAGAGCTTTCTACATTCAATCATTGCAATATTCCAATTCAAACTATGATGGCTTCAAACCGCGTGGATCAGAGTTTTCCAACCCTTCGATTGTCAAACTAGGGACCACGTTTGGAGAGTGACATTTGTGAGCTATAGATAACAGTTCTTCTACGAGCAGGTAAATTGGCGCAGGTGTTGCGGAGGTCTCGTTGCCACGTCAACTATAATTAAAGAAATAAAAAAATGAAATAAAAAAAGAAAAGAAAAAAAGTGATAGGCATTTGTCGCCGTCATTGTTCCTTGCCATTCATTGATTCACGTTGTCTCCCCCATTTCCGAAACAGTGAGCTTTCTTTTTGCAATCCATTTCTAAAACAGTGAACACTTCACCTCTTCCACCAAAATCTGAATTCGGTCATGAAACAACTAGAGAGAAATTCGGAGCTTGATGAAAGCCTAGGCTTTGAACAATGAGAAGCTTGCAACTTCTAGTGCTCAGACCTTGTTAGAGGAGAAAAATAAATTTTTAATGAATTGGGAAATTCCGGGGATGAATAAGAGAAGAGCAAGAAGGCGATGGAAAGCTTAGCTTCAGCCTTCCACGAGGTCTCTTTTATCCAGTCAAGGTGAGCCTGAAAATTATGAAACCCAGATGGAAGATCTGAAGTTGGCCTTGAAAGCAACGAGTGAGAAGTATGAAAGCATGCTTGATGATGCAAAACATGAGATTCATGTCCTTACGGATACAATTCAACAATCCAAGAACGAATTGGAAAACACCAATACAAGTATGAACGCAGTTAGAAGAAGAGAACAAAATGGAATCAAATCTAGAGAGAGAGTATCTTGGGTTTCTGGGTTCAAAAATCCATCTTGGTCTTGGCTGTGTTTCGAAGATGGAGGACATTGAGAATGGAGGAGGGAGATGATGCGGAGGTTAGGATTCAGAAACCCATATCGAGTTTGAGGAAGCTTTGGAAATGGAGGAGAGAGATGGAGGAGAATGGAGTAGGGAGATGGAGGAGGAATCCGAATGTCTCGTTTGTGCGAAACGCACCGTATCAATTCCTACTTATACCGTTCGTGCGCAATTCCTACGCCAAGTTCCCTGCATTTATCATTTTCTTATGAGTAGTGCTAGAGGGAAGTCACTCTAGTGGTGCACACTTTGCATTCACTACGTGGCTGCCTTTAGATCTTTTTTTTTTTTCATCTTCTCTGTGTGTGGTCTAAATGATATCACATCATGTGTATAAAATGGCTTCTCCAAACAGTGACTTCTATCTATATTTATTCGGAAAGAGATAATGTTTGGGTGGTGCTACTCCCACTGTGAGAGGCCGAATAGGCAATTGTGTTTTTAATTTTTTTTTTTTATTTTTTTTCAAATATTTTTTAAATCTATTAAATTTTAAAAAAAAAATAAATAAAAATTAGAAATTCATTAAAAAATATTTACTTAACGATTGGGTAAAAATAAAAATAAAATTAAAAAAGGGAATCGGTGGCACCATCGGTGGGTTTAGTATTTCCCATAATGTTTATAGAAGATCACGACACAGGTGACGGCAAAATTGGGCGATTTCACTCCACAATGTACATTAGAAGCTGAAAAGTTTGCCGTCAAAAATTGCTTTGGGATTTGTGTGTGCTCAATGCATAGCTCTGCTTTCTTGATTGTGAGTGTTAGGATGCGTTGTCGTCTCCACGGCCATTTATGGAATATAACAATTTAGTTGTATATTTATAAGGTATTTCTATAATGGAAGAAGACGTAATTTGTTAGTAGGGTTATGCTTACACCAGCCCATATTATATATTATATATATTTTAATTTTTTTTATTATGTTATTTCTGTCAAACTAATTAAATTGTTCTACTTATCATTTATACATCACATATTTGTTATGAAAAAGAATGAATTAAAAAATATGTGAGGTGTGAGATCATGATAAGCAGAATTATTTTTGTAAGTAAATTGATAATCATATAATCCATCATAATGTTTGTGCAGGTAGAGAAATTACAAAAGTTAATTAACTACTTGTCATAAAGTAAATTAAATTAACTCTCTACAAATAATTAATTAAGTACTCCCATTCAATTAATACAAACACAATTGTGCAAATTGAAGAAGGGAAGAACTATATACCCCTACTACCAAATTTGAGGGAGATCTGACTTTCGCCAGAGGGGGAGGAGGTTTTGGCTTCCTCCTCCTCTTCCAAGACCTCCTCCCCTTCCTTCCTCTTCTTTCTTCATTTCTCCATTCACCCACCTTATCTATCAAGGCTTCTTTTACTTAGTTTTATTTTGCTTTCTTCAAGATCGAAAAAGACAAATCTACAACTTTCCGACAACTCCTGAGAGACATGCACAGCACAATTAGATTCACAGGTCCAAAATCGTTTGGAGGAAAGTAATAGTTTTGCAAAAATCACAGCGCATGGTTCTCATGCACCGTCCACATCTGTGCGTGGTTTTCATGCACTATCCCTTCTGGCAGCTCTTCTCGACACACGTGCCAGATCATCAGACTCGCCACACCATACCTTTCAGATTTGACCTTTGTGGCTGAAAAGAGACAAGTGTGTTGCCTTCATAAGCCGTCACAGATTTTGACGTCTACCGAAATTGGTCCAAACTGTAATCCTTCCTTTTACACATCTATGTTACTGCTTTCTTTTTTGGTTTCCTTATTGTTAATTAAAAAAAAAAAGGGTTGTCTCTCGGACATTTGTTTGTAGGGGTTGAGTTCTCTCTTCCTATGATTGGAGAGTTGAGTCTCTGTTTAGGCAGAGAGTATTGTCTCTTGGACGTTTGTCAATAGAGAGTATCAGTAATAGTGAAGATTAGACCAGTCACAAAAGCAAATAGTGTACTGGTGGAGCTCCAAATACATTATTTTGATTTATGATGTAATGTTTGATATAGGGACATTCCAGAATGTAATCGGTTCAGGATGTAAGTTTCTTTAATGAATGAATTATGACAGTTTCTTTGAAAAAAAAACACAGTTGTGCAAATTAAACTAATTTATCGCTGTGATTCTTTCCTAGGCGCTTGAAATAGTTGAATTTAACAGGCCGAATGAGAATGAAAGTTGAAACATACCGGAGCCCGACATAAGTCATGATGCGAGAGATCAGCTTCATTGTTTCTTGACTATTTTTACTCCCAGAAATATAGCCATCCATACCCCCCTCACGTCAATCCCACGAGCCTCTTATCCATTCTCATTCGATCATGGCGGGAGAGCAAGTCAAAATAGAAAAACTGACATTGGGTTTAGGGATAATCAGACTTGAACTGATGACTTCCACCACGTCAAGGTGACACTTTACCGCTGAGTTATATCCCTTGCCCCCCATCGAGAAATAGAACTGACTAATCCTAAGTCAAAGGGTCGAGAACACTATTCTTGAACAACTTGGAGTCAGGCCTTCCTTCTTTTTGCACTATTACGGATACGAAAATAATGGGAAAAATTGGATTCAACTGAAGCCAATCCATCTCTGTTAACGAATGCTCCTAACCATTCTATATCCAATTCCTTAAGAATAAGGAAGGGAAGGAGAGAACAGCTACTAAGAGTTATAAGAGCCATACCACAAAAAGCTAAAAGGAGCCGGGGTCTACTACTTTATATACGCTAGCACCAAAGTAAGGAAAGAGGGCAAGGTGCCCATGGTCAGTAGAGTAGTTGGCACACGCTGGTCAATCCAGTACGTACGTCGCTTTCATTCCTAGCTGACCGGCATGGAAAGGCCGTTTAAGTTGCTGGTTACGCGCTTAACTCACTAGGAGAAGTAAGGAAAGATTCCCTCCTTGTCTAAAAGATGAAAAGATGGATGAGCCACTCTCTCCATTTCTTGTGCCAAACAAGCTTATGCCAAAAAACAGAAGCAGCCCAGGGGCGGAGACTCTCCCAAGAAGATTTGATGGAAAAGGAGCCAGAGCGAGACCCCTTCCAAACGAAAGTGTAAGGAGAATTCCCATTGCCCGCTACCTTAACTATTTTGCCATGAGCAAGCAGTCTGAGCTTCAAGATTTTCCTCCAAGACCAAGAACAATCACCTGGGAGCTTCAACGCCCAAAAGTCCCTACCTTTGATAAGGTAGACCCTAACCCAATTAGACCATATCGAATGGTCCTTGTCAAAGCAGATATGCCAAAGATGCTTGAGCATAGCTTTGTGCTTCGCGTCGAGCCTTGTTGAGTTTCACTATTATAAGGGGATGATGTATGGTACCACTCAAGGGGGAGAGGCTAAGAGAAAAGAAGTACTCAACAAGGCTCATTAATCAGGCTTTGAAGGTCACACAAGAAGGCTATTCGACCGACAAAACGTAGGAATTAGTGCGTGCTGAAAAATGGACTTTTCCTTCTAAGTGAAGGGTAGGAAAAAGAATCTTGCATCTATCTTGAGTTGCTCCATTGAGCGATCTATCCATGGTTTTGTGACATCGAGTTTGCTCTATTCTCTTAGCTCGGGCTCCTATCAAGCTTCGCTTCGTGCATGATAGCGGCATTATTGGGGAAGGAAGTCGCTCGCTAGTGCACCTCACCCAAGGTTCACGTCGTTAGGTCAATTCATGCTTCGACGCACTCCCGCCTCGTGTTTTCGACAGTGTTGTGCCATACTTCGAGAATGACACTGTTCAAAGGAACTCTAACTCATTTGGGCGATGGCAAGCAAGACAAACTTGCCAAGGGGATTCCAGGTATGTGGTGCCCATTCAGTACTTGTTTACTGCTGCTTTTATACTATGAAAGGTTTTCGTCCTTTAGTATGATCTCCTTGCTTGCCCTGTCTAGTCATATGTTCTCCTTCCCAGTCAACGGGATTGGCTATTGGGCATCCGTACACAAATCATTTTATGTAAATCTATCTTCTCGACTTTGAATTCATTCCGTTCCTATCTCATTCCCAGTTCTTCTTTGATTTTCTTACCTGTTCACTACGACCCAACGTTCACTCTTCCATCTTCAGCTGGTCTATTCTGCACTGCATGGATTAATGCACGTATCTTAATCCACCCGTTTTTTCTTCTTAATTTCTTTCTTTACTTCTTCTTAAGCTCGATAAGGTAGATGATACCAAAAGAAATTAAGAGTGGAACGTTAACCAAAAGAAATGATAATAAAAGTTACAATTATAACATCTAGCCCCAATGGTGAAACCTTTTTTTTCTCGTTTGGTTACACAAATGCGATGAGATCAGATGAAAGTTGAATAAAATATTATTAGAAGATAATTTTTTAATATTAGTTTTATTTTGAGATTTGGAAATTTTAAATTGTTTATAATATTTTGTATGAGAATTTAAAAAAATTGTAATAATTAGATGAGACAAGATAAGATGAGATAATTTGTATTGTGTAACCAAACCAAGCCTAAAACAAATTGCAACACTCTGTAGACATTATAGGATTTTGCTTTATAGCTTTTAACTTCGGTTCTCAAAAATAAAACTATTTATTAAAAATACAAACATTGAGCAATATATAATGTTTATAGAAGACACCACATATGATTGCAAAATTGGTTGATTTTAGGATTGTTCATCTGGATCGGATTTTTTCCCGGCCCGATCTGGAATACAGACAGGGTTTTTGTTTTTGTTTTTGTTTTTTTTTTTTCGATTTACAACTTTCTCACATCCTTCAATTCACTCTCTTTCAACATCGGCCATTTTGAAACATGCACTACTTTGTAATTTGTTAAGATGCAAAATTAGTTACTCGAGGGAACACCAAGTAGCTTGCTACTGCTTCTCCTACTCCTCATTCAACTACAACAATTTCCTCGACCCCACTATCATTAATCTCAAGTATTTTCAATTGCTCGAGACAACTTATGACTGAGGTTGAAAAGAAACTTTTCAAAATGATAAGTGTTGTTCATAGAGGCGTATATTTCTTCCAAATTTTGAAATTTGAATTGTTTTGGCTTATTCAATCCATTCATGCTTTCTCTTGGGTAAACCATCCAAATACAGTCCTTCCAAGCTAGGGAATGCAACCTATAGGATTAAATTCTTTGTATCAATTAAAGATGCCAAATATTTCTATGCTTCAACTTTGAAAATATGAAAAATTAAAGTGGGGAAATAATATAAAATAACACAAATTTGAGAACAATGTTAATCCAAACTTTTTATAACTGATGGGGAAGATACTTGACGAAAACATTTCACTTGTAAAAATATTCATAACATGTAGGCTTTGATTAAAAAAAAAATCGGGTGCAACCAGAAACCAGGGTTTTAGGTTTTTAAAAACTGGTTTCAATCCAGGTTCCGGTTCTATTTTGAAACTCGGGCTCCGGTCCAAGTAAATTCGGGTTCCCGGGCTGGAACCTAAATGAACAGTCCTAGTTGATTTCACTTCACAATGTACATTATGTGGCCTGCCTTTTATCTAACGTGAAGGCAAGAAATCTTAACATCACAAATTGTAACTGGAAGGGATGTTCACGTTCCCCTAGCAGGCTGGGCCTAACTCGTCCCCGAAAGGCCCAGGCACCAAAGTGTAATCGGCCCACGAGTCAG
The DNA here is from genome assembly GCA_003123785.1 of Pterocarya stenoptera. Classification (NCBI taxonomy): domain Eukaryota; kingdom Viridiplantae; phylum Streptophyta; class Magnoliopsida; order Fagales; family Juglandaceae; genus Pterocarya; species Pterocarya stenoptera. The sequence continues at coordinate 90,529 of QEOT01124195.1, read as the reverse complement.
GATAGGAGGAAGGAGGCCCGAGGCCAGTGCGGGAAGAGGGTTGACATGGAATGATTGGACTCCCACCTCTCTAACCCAACTTGCACACACACGTAGTAGTAGGGTCATGCCGCATTTAAAAACCTGTTCTTGATAGAATGTACAAAAAGTGGTCGTACTCACCAGCTTGCCATAAGGAACACAATTTGAAAGAGCCACGTTGCATTAAAGGCTACAATGTGGCACCCTGTACAGAAGACGAGCACCTCTGATATGGGATATGGAAGACCACCTTGGTAGGAAGTATAAAAGCAGAACTCCAAGTTAGAATATTTTTTTTTTACATTCTCTGAAGTATAAAACATTCCTTCTAAGGATCGACAAACTAACTTAGGTATTAGAGATGTTTCATCAACTTTGATCCCTCATCTTTGTTGTATTGTAGGGGATCGAGCTCGGTGATCGATGTGCGAAATAAGCCATCAACAGTAACTATTTGCCGTCAAAAACTTCTTTTGGGAATTTTTTGTGTGCTAAATGCACAACTCTGCTTTGCTTTGCTTCTTTGGGTTTTATTGATTCAGAATGCATCATTGTACGCTTTATTATTGTTTTTTTTTTAATGAAAAAACGTGTGTATAGCATTGATTTTACCATGAAGACCTTTCCACGATAATCTCTCAGTTTCTTCATTCTCGATTGTGAGTGTTAGGATGCGGTGTCATCTCCACGGCCATTTAGGCTCCGTTTGTGTAACACCTAGCTCCAGCGTCAAGCCACACTCAAAATGTTTTTTGCTACAAGACAAATTTATTTTTGGCAGGATATGATTTTTATTTAAGCTTGATATTTAAGGTTAAATCTCATCTACCTAAAGAGTTACGCAAGAAAGTCTTCTAAAGGCTCGAGTGTATTATTGGAGGACCGATTTATTTTGGACATGAAGATTGAGGCCATTTTAAATTTTTGAGTTCATTTTTCAAACCGATTAGGGTTACAATTTTTAGATTTTCTTTCTCATTAAAATTCTTATACACACACACACACACACACATATATATTCATACAGTAGATCTTTTACTCAGCCAGCTTCTTCACCCACATACACCACATACATACATGATGCTTTGCTCCACTCCCATGTGCCAGCCTCATCACCAACATGCACCCACATACAGAATTTCCTTTCCTCCATTCCCATGTGCTAGCCTTTCCTCTTACATACACCGCACACGTACTATTACTTTTCCATGTGCATGCCGTCCTATCCTTTCCTTTCTACCATCCCATGTGATTTCACTTCCACCCCATTTCTTTGTTCTAAGGTTTACCACCATCCCTCTCTGTCTTTCCTTCATATCTATAAATAGACATGTATTCTTCCCCTATAGATCAACCCAAGCTATTGCACCTCCACGCAGCCAACTCAACACATTCACAGAACCACCATGCAGCCGCTGCTACCTTCTTCAACCACCATCATAGAGACCCTTATCGACCACCATCGTCACGTGAAAACTGATGCCACCGACGTGTAGTCACTATGAAGCCCCACCATCACAGAGAAACCACCTGGTCGTGCACCACCACACCACCTCACAGTAAACACCAACTCGCAATCCTCCACGTTCAGCTTTCACACGCAGGCTACACCACCATATTTGGTAACCAAGCAAAATTTCACAATCGTTTCACACCGACAGCCACCCTATAAGCTTGACACTTCACGTTGCCAACCCATGAGCCACCGCAGCACCACCCTGCACCACCATCCAACGTTGTCGAGTCAACTTTAAGAAGTGGATTGCACCTCTCTTTTTCTTCAACAAAATAAAGCATCTACCTTCCCTTTGTGAGTCATTGCAACCACTACAACGGAAAACTCCATCACGTTCAGACCCCATAGAAACTACTGGCAAAGACTTCCCGTCACCCTCAGTCAGTCGCACGCCACCTCAGTCTCACGGTAAGCCACCAACACCCCTCTCCGTATCTCCCTCTTTCGGCTTACTTTCCCTGCATCTCTTCTTCTCTCACATTATCGCCACATTCCTTTCTCTCACAATCAGCCTCTGCCGCGTAAACTTGTTTTACGTATTATGAGCTTGTTTTCAAATAACAAATGTTTTAATATAGCTTAACAAGTATCAAGCATGCATGGAGTTTGTAGAAGGCTATGTGAAGAGATATTTGTATTGGAGGACAAAATACCCTTTGGAATTCGGCTAGCACACTCCTAAACACTATGTTCCTTTGTCACTTGTCACCTAGGCTAACTTGGACCAATAGAACACGAAAGGTCACCTAGGAAAGGAGCATTGGAAGATGAAGTATCATCTTAGGAAGAGAAGTAGGAGGTGGACGGCTAAGCCATGGCACATGTCTAATGCCACTTGTCATCCATGCCAAATGTTACTTGTTTGGGAAAAGGAAGAGTCATATGACATTTTACCATGTTACCCTTAAAATAAACACTCAATTGTTTGAAGAAAAGAAGGGCATAAAGGGAAGAGAAGACGAATTCGGCCAAGGGAATGAAGTCCTACATGCCAACCCCAAAAATGCACCTTCTCAATGCAATCTAAGTGAAGAATCCCAAGAGATATTTTCGACTAAAGAGAAAAGAGGAAGGAAATCTTTGCCACTTGTCTTGCATGCATTGGATTTCAACCACCGATGAGGGAATGAGGAGTTTTCTATAAAAGGGGAGGAAGACCACATGCCCAAGGGCTTTCCCTTTTTTGTCAATTTTGGTTTTTGTATGCTCTCACTCTCTCCACCCAACTCTCTCAAATTTTCTTGAAGATTCTCTCACTTTCTTATACTTTCTCTCAATCAAACAAGAGGATTTTCTTATCTCAAGAGGAGATTTTGGCACATTAAGTTTAGTCAAGCTAAGAATCATTTTTCCCTCTAAGTTTTTACACACACATCACTTGCTCAACGTGAAAATGAGATTCAAATCTCATTTGGACAATGAGAAAGATAGAACACCTACACTTTCTTATGATTTCTTGAAAATGACTTAAGGTTCTTATGAAACCTTTGAAGATGAGTAGAGAGAAGAGTTTATCCTCCATGTTTTTCGGCCACTACTTGTATCTTTGAATTTTTTAGGGTTTGCTTTACTTTAAGAGTGAAATGAAGATGTTTTTATCCCAAAAACCTAGAAGCCGAATGGATATAGACAAGTATTGCACTAGAAATTTACACATACACTCAAGAGCACGAAATGAGGTTTTTGTTACTTTTCTAATATAGAATATTTGGATTTACAGCTTGCTAATATTTCTATACTTGGATTTTGGTAAGTATACACTCAACCTACTCTTGGTTAATACTTGTATATGATTATGTAAATCTTTTCTTTGTCATGTTTGCTATTTCTTGATTGATTGTTTGATTATATTAATATGATCTTGTATGAATCTAGGGAATGAATTATATGCTTGAAATTTGTGGTGAATATGTCATGAAATACTTGTATATGTTTCAGTTTTCACATGTTTAAGTATGATGGACTATGTAACATGATGTTTCGGCCATACCCTGTCTTGAATGATTCAGATCTTAGCCAAATGTTATGACTTCATGCTTTGTTTTACTAAGTTTTGATTTCCATGTTATATGTTTGAAGATTGGAACATATTTACGTGATGAATCTCATGATTTTTATCCCTAGGTGTTTTGACCTAAGCATATTCTCATAGTTTCATGAATGTGTTTGGATGTTCCATGTGTTTCATGTAATCATGCTGTGAATTGAAACATGTTATGCTTGATTATTTCATGCATGGAATTCCATATGTCACATGTCAAGTATCAGTACACATGTCTTAAGTTCCATGTCTCATGCGTTTAGGGAAATGCTTTCCAAAAAAAAGTGGTTCTTTTTAATGAAAAGAGTCAAATGTTTTATCACGACCCCAAGTGCTAGGAGGGGGGATTGTCCTAGCAGAACTCCTCTGTCCGCTTTGGAGTGCTTAAGAATGTAGTGGTAACCCCTAGGTCGATGAAGAATAGTCGACGAGTCTCGAATGGGTTCTTTTTAAAAAATGCCGGAGCGAGGAAGCACCTAATGCTAGTAGGTGCATAAGGCATGTAATTCGACGAAGTAAGGCCGATTTATTATGATTCTCTGTGTATCTCGAACTGTAAGGATGGTTGTAAGTAGGGATAGTGGTAGGGTCCCACCTGTGATTCCGACCTACATGTCGTTATGGTACAATGACTAGCGGGAACACGCGGTGCAAGGAGATGAGCCGTGTTGTGTCTATCCTATGATAAGAATAAGAGCTTTTGTGATAAGGATCACTCAATGTAAATCTTGTGATATGTTCTGATAAGAAAAATTCTGATTAAGAATCTACATGAAAAGAAAAGTTAAGAAAAGTTTATGAAAATTTCAAAGTCTTTGTACAAGTCTTTTGAAAATGGTCAAATGCATATGTCAAGTTCTGTTTAAGTCAAGTACATGTCCATGCACGCATTTCATGATGTACCTCTTATATGCTTGCTTTGACTATTGTATGTTGTGTGATTATTTGCTGAGATTTTTTAAATCTCATTGTGGTAGTTTACACTACCATTCCCCAAACCAGAATGGTAGAAGTTGTTACAGGAATAGAGGACGATGCCTATGACGAAGAGGAAAAGAACAACACCTCCTCCTCTGGAGAGGATTGTGCCTACGATGGCCACTAATCGGCCTGAGCCCTCCGTTCTGGAGCAACTCAAGGCCATCGATCAGGAGATCACTGGTATTTTAGAGTTCATTGCAGACAAAGTTTAGAAGGCATAACAACCAGGACCAGGATAAGACTCTAGAGAAGCGTGTGAAACCCGAACTCTAATGAAGGAAAAAGAAACTTAGTTATTTTGGTGAAAAGAACTTATTGTTTTTAGGCCTCAATTTTTGAGAAACAATATTTTTTAGAAGGTCCTATGTGTTTTGGGAGAAAAAACTTTGATACTTGATATTTTGGGATATTTTATCTTATGCTAAAAATATTATGGTCATGGACAAAGTGTTAATGCTTTTTATTAGTTGGTACTATGTACTTTGCAATTGCTATTTGTGTTGCTTAAAATTTTCGACCTTTATATATTTTCCACTGCAACGATATCGCATACTGCTAGTGTACTTAGGTGCATAGCATATTATCTGTCATGTTCGTGGGGTATGTAGCCTTGTGTTACATGTCCCGACATTTCTGCCACAGTCCAATCACAAGCGGGGGCTGAGGGCGCCACAAAGTATGGTATCAAAACAATTATGTCTCTGGGTAAACCCACACTTTGTCCTAGGAATGTATGGTACGCTTAATTAGGTTTGAGATCTGTAGTGGTAGGCTTGGATCTTATAGCTATAGGCTTGAATCTAGAGTGAGGAAAAGATACGCCCGTAAAATTGCGAGTTCAAAGGAAGAAGGTATTCTTCTCCAAGGAAGGGACTGACCCATGATGGTTTTGTGCATTTTCAGGAGAAGGATATCATGGTATGAAACCGACGTGAGAATACATCTCCGAGAGGTTGGGATCAGGAGACTGGAAATCCTCCACTAGAAGGGGGACATGCTATAGCAGAAGCTATTCGCCAGATGACTGAGGTAGTGCATACTCAGGTGGAACAAGGACAGAACGCTAGGCAAGTACCGCCTAGAGTAGAGCCCGAATGTACTTACGAGAAATTTATGGTGTATAGATACCCGAATCTTGTTGGAACGGAAGGAGCAATGAAGGCTAACAAATGGCTTATGGACCTAAGAAGAACTTTTGAAATTAGTGGATGCACTGAAGCATAAAAGGTCCAGTACGCGGGTCACATGCTACAAGGAGAAGCTGGAATCTGGTGGGATACTAAGCGACAACTTTTGGGCCGAGAATTGGGAGATTTGACCGTGTTAATTGGGATAGATTCAAGACTGAGTTCGATAATCATTTCTTTCCAAAAATGGCTAAGCAACAGAAAGCTTTGGAGTTCGCAAGTCTGACCCAAGGGAATTTGACAGTCTATCAATATGCCACTCGTTTTATGGAGATGGGGAGGTTCGCACCTCATTGGTTAGTACTAAGAGAATGCAAGCAAGGAAGTTCCAAGACGGTTTGCAACCTCATATCTAAAACCAAGTGGCATGTCTATGAATAGAGAATTTCCAAGACCTAGTCAATGTAGCTTCGATAGCAGAGGTGGAGCAACAGAGACTAATTACGCAAGCTCAAGTGGATAGGAAAATAGGGTTTCCTTATTCACCAGGAGGTAGTGCGAGGAAACGAAAGACCCTAGTAACTTCAAACAATGGAAAGGGAGTGGTATCTGGAAATACTGCACCCGTCACGCCACCACTTTGACGCCGATGCCGAAAAAGGCACAGTGGAGAATGTCATAAAGCTTCAGGAGCATGTTTCAGATGTGGTTAGACCGGCCATATAATCAAGTACTATCTGCAAAACACTCTTGGAGGAGCGTCAACGCCAAATGCTAAACCCAAGACTGTGGCAAAAGCTAAGGTTTATGCTATTACGCCAGGAGAAGTAGACCTGGAAGCTGAGGAAACAGTAGACGCGGGAGTAATTACTGGTAATATTTTCCAACTTTGCCTTAAGTTATAGATAGCTTATAATTGAGAATTTTGAGTAATTATAGTTACCTCTTTAGGTAAACTTAGATTGAAGCAGTACACAGTATGTGCTTTGCTTGATTCTGGAGCATCAAGGTCTTTTATTTCTGGTAGATGTTTGCGATAATGTGAGCTCGAGGCTGAGCCAATGTCTCGGAAGATTTTAGTAGTTTTTCCATATGGGAGAGTAATTGGTTGCACGAGTATGGTTAAGAATTGCCCGTTGGAAATTGTAAACTTAGTTTGACCGCGGATTTGATTGTTTTCCATCCGATGGAATTCGACCTAATCCTAGGAATGGACTGGTTGTCTAGCCATTATGCCAAGATAGACTATAAAAAATGAGAAGTGGTGTTCGATCTACCCACTCAGGAAAGGACCTGTTATATGGGTGAGATTGTTTAGTTTGATCCCTGTATGGTAACAACGGGACAAATCAAGAGGAGTATGGTGAATGGGGACATCGCGTATTGGGTAATGATGGCGGATGTAGAGGAAGAACCCAAAGAAATCCAAGGAATTCCTGTTATTGAGGATTTTCCTAGGGTGTTCGCAGATGAACTACCTAGATTACCCCCGAACTGGGAGACGGAGTTTGTAATTGAACTTGAACCGGCCATAGCCCCAGTGCATAAGACACCATATCGAATGGCCCCAGCAGAATTGAAGGAGCTTAAGGTGCAAATCGAAGAGCTTCTAGCAAAGGGTTTTATTCAACCTAGCTCATCGCCATGGGGAGCACCGGTCTTGTTTGTCAAAAGGAAGGATAGGACTCTTAGGATGTGTATCGATTATAGAGATCTGAATAAGGTGACTGTTAAGAATAAGTACCCCTTACCAAGGATAGACGATCTGCTAGATCAATTACAAGGAGCTGCAGTTTTCTTAAAGATTGATCTACGATCTCGATATCACCAACTCCGAATAAGGGAGCAAGACGTGTCTAAGACTGCTTTTCGAACACGCTATGGACACTTTGAGTTCCTAGTTATGCCTTTTGGATTAACGAATGCCCCTGCAGTATCCATGGAATTGATGAATAGGATTTTTCAGCGATTCTTGGACAGCTTTGTAGTGGTATTCATATATGACATATTGATCTATTCTCGTGATGAGGAAGAGCATAAGAAGCATCTAAGGATTGTATTGGAAACGTTGCAAGAACATCAGCTTATTGCCAAACTTAGTAAGTGCGAGTTTTGGCTTCGAGAAGTGAAATTTTTAGGACATGTCATTTCTAGTAAAGGAGTGGCAGTGGATCCTACAAAGATTAACGCTGTAACAAAATGGCAAAGGCCTACGAATGCTCATGAAGTACGTAGCTTCCTCGGCCAAGCAGGTTACTACCGAAGGTTCGTAGAAGGGTTTTCTAGACTTTCTAGCCCTTTAACGGCGTTAACAAGAAAGAATGCTAAGTATGTTTGGACTGAGCAATGTGAGAAGAGTTTTCAGGAATTAAAGAAGAGGTTAACTTTGTCCCCAATATTGGCATTACCGGAACCCCACAAGCCCTACGTAGTCTACAGTGACACTTCGAAGATGGGTTTGGGATGCGTTCTAATGCAAGAAGGTAGAGTTGTTGCTTATGCTTCGCCACTGCTTAAGAATCATGAACAAAATTGTCATACCCACGACTTGGAATTGGCAGCTGTAGTTTTTGCACTAAAAATTTGGAGACACTATTTGTATGGGGAAAAATGCGAAGTGTACACAGATCACAAAAGTCTTAAGTACTTGTTCAGTCAAAAGAACCTGAATATGAGACAACGAAGATGGGTAGAAACCATTAGTGATTATCAGTGTGAGATGAAATATCATCTCAGCAAGGCTAACGTTGTAGCTAATGCACTTAGTCGCAAAGCTTAGGTAGACTCGTCATCTGTCTTAGCAAGATTAAGGAATTTGATGATTGGAGATTCATCATGGAAAGCTATTTCTGTGATAGTACAGGATCTCATATCTGTGACGAAAGAAGAAATTCGGGAAGGGCAGCGAAAGGATGATAAATTGGAAAAGCTTCGACAGAAGATTCTGAAATTAGAAGGCCCACAACATTTCTCTGTTGGGAGGAATGAGATGTTGTTTTATAAGAGAAGGCAGGTGATTCCTAACATTGCCAAGTTGAAAGAAAATATATTAAGGGAGGCTCATTGCACCCCTTACACAGCGCACTTTGGCAGTACAAAGATGTATCATGATTTAAAAGGTCAGTTTTGGTGGGATGGAATAAAGAAGGAAGTTGCTAAATTCATGGCAAAATGTCCTATTTTCCAAATGATAAAAGCTGAGCATCAGAGGCCAGCAGTTGAATCACAACCTATACCTATCCCAGAATGGAAACGTGAAGATGTGTTTATGGACTTTGTAATAGGTTTGCCACGGACGTCGTCAAGAAAGAATTCAATATGGGTTATAGTTGACCGATTGACTAAGAGTGCACATGTTTTACCCATAGCTAACACGGATTCTATGGAGAAACGTTCTTGAGTGTATATTAAGGAAATTGTTCGACTACATGGAGTTTCAAAGACTATAGTATTGGACCGAGATACTCATTTTACATCACGAACGAGGATGTTGAAAGCATGGGTGAACCAATCTATGACAAAGATGGCGAGGAAGGGGTTACTTCCATGGAGATGGTAACGAGACCCTTGTCGCCAGGAAGAGTTTACTACCTCCCAAGAGGGATTCAAGCGAAGACTGGTTGAGAATTAATATCTTTCACATGACCTGCACTATTTTTCTAGAAGGTGTGCAAAATGATCGTAGATAGTGGTAGTTGTGAGAACGTGGTCTTCGAGGAAGCAGCTCAAAAGTTGCAACTCAAGATAGACCATCACCCCGAAGCCATACAAACTGTAGTGGCTAAAGAAGGTTAGTGAGGTCACCGTTGACCAATGGTGTTTGATCTCCTTTTTGATTGGTCAGAAGTATTTTGACAACTCGTGATGCGACATGGTCTCCATGGATACTTGTCATTTATTGCTAGGTAGGTCGTGGTAGTATGATCGGAGCATGATTCATGATGGGCGTAAAATCACCTATTCCCTTAGCATTAAAGGGAATAAGGTCACCTTAACACCCGTAGGGAGGGAGTTGATTCTGCTCCTTAGGGCAAAAAGGGACACACTTTTCTGTCAAAGCCTAGATTCTTGGAGGAGGCAAAAAAAGAAGGCATGATTTTGCCTTGGTGCCATGTGACAAGCATGGTGGGACGGACCGTGAGATACTGTTAGAAGTTTAATAGATACTATCTGAGTTTGGCGATCTAATGCCGAAAGACCTTCCCCCTGGCCTTTTGCCCATGAGAGATATACAACACTAGATTGACTTGGTGTCGGGATGTAGTTACCCAATAGAGCAGCATATCGTCTCAGCCCTAAGGAATCAGAAGAATTGCAGGGCCAAGTGCTGGAATTGTTAGAGAAGGGCTACATTCGTGAGAGTATAAGGCCATATACTGTTCTTGCCCTTCTGGTACCTAAGAAAGATGGTTCATGGCGCATGTGCGTGGATAGCAAAGCCATTAACAAAATCACCGTGAAGTACAGATTCTCAATTCCCCTCCTAGACGATATGCCGGATAAGTTGTCCAGCTCTAAGATCTTTTTCAAGATTGATCTTAAAAGTGGGTATCACCAGATCTGAATACTCCCTTGCGATGAGTGGAAGACTACGTTCAAGACGCAACATGGTCTCTATGAGTGGTTGGTCATGCCCTTTGGGCTATCCAACACACCCAGCACATTTATGAGATTCATGCATCAGGTATTGCGTCTGTTTATGGGAAAGTTTGTCGTCATCTACTTTGATGATATCCTCATCTACAATCCAACGTGGGAGGCACATGTAGAACACCTCAGAGTTGTTTCGAGACGTTATGAAAGGAGTGTCTGTTCATCAACCGGAAAAAGTGCTCATTTTTCACCACTTTTATTACATTCCTTGTATTTGTCGTCTCTACAGATGGCGTCCACACAGATCAATCCAAAGTGGAAGCCATTTTAGAGTGGCCAACCCCAAGTCCCTACACTAGGTGCGGAGCTTTTATGGCTCGGCCTCCTTTTATCGATGATTCATCCGCAATTTTAGCACTTGAATCACGCCCATCATAGAGTTCCTGGAAGGGTGGTTATTCTAGTGGTCTGAGGAAGCAAAGTCCAGTTTATGGCTGGTCAAGTAGATATGACTGAAGCCCCAGTCCTGGCACTCCCAGATTTTGAGAAGATCTTCAAGGTGAATTGCGATGCTTCTAGAGTGGGTATTGGCAGAGTCCTGAGTCAAGAAGGACGACTTGTTGCATTTCTCAGTGAGAAATTGTCAAGATCCAAAAAAAACTACTCCACATATGACTTGGAGTGCTATACCATTGTACAGTCCTTAAAACACTGGAGACATTATTTGGTGCAAAATGAGTTCATTTTGATTACTGACAATGAGGCATTGAAGTACATCAATTGGCAACACAAGCAGAGAAGACGACAAGCCAAGTGGGTCGCCTATCTGCAAGAGCTCACATTCTCGCTGAGATACCAATCTGGGAGCTTGAACTATGTTGCAGACGTGGTAAGCTGACACATGACACTCCTCACCACCATTAGTAGGGTGGAGGGCTTTGACACCTTCAGGGATTTGTATGCCGAAGATCCATCCTATGGAAAGATTCTTAAGGATGTAACTAAGGGTAGGCGAAGTGATTTTTATCCCGTCATATACAGTTGTGTGTCCTAGACTGTTCCTTGAAAGAACACATTATACGAGAATTACATGGTGATGGGCACTTTGGGCGAGAAAAGACTTTGCCTTTAATCGCTGTAGATTACTACAAGCCCAAGTTAATAAGTGACGTGGCACGATATGTGGCAAGATGTTTCGTGTGCCAGAGAGCAAATGGAACCCTTACCAATGCTAGCCTTTACACTCCATTACCTGTACCTTATGGTCCGTGGCCTTTGTCATAGGTTTACACAAGACCCAATGCGCCATGGATTCCATCTTCGTCATGGTCAACCTATTTTCTAAGTTGAGCCCATTTGAAGTTGTGTATGGTCAGGATTCGTCGAGCATCCTTGATTTGATCCCTATCTTACGGATTGGTCACCTGAAAGTTAAGGTCAAGGAGATGGCAGAGCACCTTTGGGGAGTACATGACCAAGTCAAACAAACAATTCAGGTGAGCAATGCAAAGTACAAGGTTCACCTTTGCTGCCAAGTACTTTTTGATGTTGGAGATCTTGTTTGCTCTGTACTAACGCGAGATCTTTTTCTTGTTGGCAAGTACAATAAGTTGAAGGATAGGAAGAATGGACCTTGTGAAATTCTCCAAAAGATCAATGACAATGCATATAGACTACATCTTCCCAGTCACATGAGGACTTCAGATGTGTTCAAATTCAAACACCTCAGGCCCTGCTTTGTCAATGATGACGTGAACACGATGGCAAGTTCTTTTCAACTTGGGGAGGCTGCTGCTAAGGGGTCCGAAACCGAATTCGAGGCCGATGAGACTCTGCTAGCAGATGAAAAGCACTAGACTATCTCGAGAAGGTAGACTAGTGCAAAATCGATGGAAAGATATAAGTATTCCTAGGATTTGGGCAAGAAGCGGTAGAGTTGGGCGAGAAGACGATTCCTCGGTTGGGCAAGGAGATTCTTCGGCGCACACCTCGAAAGCTCTCTTTGGCGCTTCGGCGCACACGTCTAGTGGGTCCTTTGTCGACCTCAAATTTAGCCATTTTTCCTTCCGAAATTCAGCCATTTTTCCTTCCGAATCATCACTTTTAATTAATTCTTCTATTTTTGGTCAATTTTCTTTTATGGTAATGTTTATCTTTGGTAAAGATTTTATTCCGGATTTTTAGGCTAGATTTTAACCATAGTTATCTTGTTCCATATTCTATTGTTTAGCCTTAATTACAATTTTATCATTTTTGATTAGCTATTTAAGCCCAATTGTAGGCTTCAAAAGATGATATCTTTGATTTATTTTATAGTAAAATTCTAATCTTAGAGTTTCTTTCTATTTATGATTTTTCTCAATCTCAATTTTTAGTTTTCGTTGTTTAACTAGCTTGTAAAATTAATCTCTATTTTGTTTGGGGCTAGATTGAGTGATGTTTAAATGTTGAAATGAGATGATTGAATTTGGTCAGATGAGACCATCTTGAGAGAGGAGAGAGAATCTTTCTCAATCTATTAGTTGATTTTATCCTAAGTAATAGGGACATTTTTCTATAGTTACATACTGAGTTGAAACACTTTTCAATTTTGCAGAATTTTCAAAGATAAAATAATGGAGAGACGGAGCTGTTGAAATTGAAAAAGTGAAACCGACCAAATTCCAAGAAACTGCTCCTTTGGGATCCTCTCCTCTTTCCTGGAAAGGTGGAGCTTCTCTCTCTTGTTCTTAGAACGTAGAGGGTTCCTCTTGGACGTGGTTCGAAGAGAGGTCCAGCTGAGAGTCCCACTTAGTTAGCGTCCCTGTGTCATTATGGAGGAAGAGAAACAAGAAGTCTTCATACCAGAGGAGGAAGTCTTATTATCTATACAGAAAAGCAAGAACTATTTGGCTGTCCTTATTATAGGTGAGAAAGAAGTAAACAGAGGTGCATTTAGATCGACTATGAGTAAGGTCTGGAAAGTGGAGGGTGAATCCTCATTTAAGAATCTTGGCTTCAACAGGTAACTGATTGAACTTCAGAACCCAATGGTGAAGGAGCGTATCTTATAGGGTAGACCCTGGTCCTTTGACAGGGCCTTGGTGTGTTTGTTCGACTGTGCAGGCTGCTTAGCTCCAAAAGATATTAACTTTAAGGAGGAACCTTTCTAGATTCAGTTACAAGACTTACCATTTGCTGGTATGAACAAAATCACGGGAGAGAGGTTGGGAGCAGCAGCGGGGAAGGTTCTATCGGTTGATGTCGATGCAAGTGGTATGGCATGGGGTAATCCGCTTAGAGTCAAAGTGATGGTTGACATTTGTAAGCCTCTAACCCGGGGGAGGTTTATTAACATGGGAGGGAAATGCTTCTGGATCCCATTCAAATTTGAGAGGCTCCCCATGTTCTGTTTTCATTGTGGAGTTATCAAGCATTCAGATTCGTCTTGCCAGCCTTCCCATTCAGGAAGCAAAAAGCCTGAAGGCACGGTACCACAGTACGGCACCTGGTTGAGGGCTAACACACAGAGAAGTTCCTCAAGTTTCAGCAAGAAGGGAGGTGCCTTTGAAAATTTGGGAAGTTGGCGCCAAAACACAAGTGAGGAGAATAGATTTGAGGAAGAAAGGATGGGACAGAAAGGCTCTGGTAAACCCAATGCAGACTTCGAGCATACTGACCTCGGGAGTTCTGACAATTACCAACTAAGGGGACCTGTTCATGGGAAAGCCAGCAGCAACAGAACTAGAGATCAACTAGACCCTCTTCTTCCAGTAGGCTCTGATAGTACTGGTACCAACCAACTAGCTGAGGTGGCTTCCAAGGACTCTTTGCTCTCTAAAGGGCACCTGCCAAACCATGATCTTAACATGTATCAGCTAGATCAAGGCACTTTAAGCCCTTCTTGAGACATGGCCCAGGTAAGCCTATCTTCACAGAACTCTCCTATTAAATCCCTTAATGCGGGTAAGGCTAATAGACCTACGTGGAAGAGAAGGGCCAGAGGCCTGGAGTCTTTGGACAACAAAAGCCCATTTGATGAATTTATGTCTGAATCAAGTGTTCCAAAACCATGGAAAAGGCCTGGAATAGGAACTCAAGGAACCATCATGACCAGAAAGAGAGCTAAACTAGCTCAGATGGCAGTGGCTGGAATCTAGCCCTGCCAGTCACCATGAAACACTTAGCATGGAACTGCCGAGGGCTTGGGAACCCTCGGACAGTTCGTGAGCTTCACTCTATGGTGAAGGTAAAGAGCCTGGAGGTAGTTTTTCTTAGTGAAACTAAGTGTAGAAGGGAAAAGATAGAACTTATTCGAGACAAAATGCAGTTTGATCATAGCTTCTCTGTAGACAGTGTGGGCAGAAGTGGAGGTTTAGCTATCTTTTGGAAAAAAGAAGTAGAAGCTGAGTTGGACTCCTATTCCAACCATCACATATCTATCTCAGTGCCTGTTGAATTCCCTAGTAAGAAACTGACTATAACTAGTTTTTATGGACAACCTGCAACTGCAAAGAGAAGGGAGAGTTGGGATCTACTTAGGTTGATTCATTCGAAAATTCATAACCCGTGGATGTGTATGGGTGATTTTAATGAGGTAATGTTCCAGGATGAACACTTTGGATCAAGTACTCGATCCTTTAAACAAATGGAGGATTTCAGACTTATTCTTCTAGAACGTGGTCTAATGGATGTTGGTTTTAGAGGATCAAAATTCACATGGTGCAATGGAAGGGAGGGTTTTGATTTCACCAAATGTCGGTTGGATAGAGCCTTAGTCAATGAGAGGTGGCTTAATCTTTTTGAATTCAATCAAGTTGAGGTGCTGGCAGGACAATGCTCAGATCATAATCCTCTATATATTAACTGCTTAAATTCTATCCAACCAGAAGCTCCAAAACACAAGATCTTCAGGTATGAAGCTACTTGGGGTAGAAGAGAGGAATGCACTAAGATCATTAAAGCTGTATGGGTGCCGAAACATATGCAGACGTCAAAGTTTGATTTTACCAGAGAAGGTCTGAAAGTATGCAGAGACAAGCTCAAGGCCTGGAATAAGGAGGTATCTAGAAACCAAAGAAGACTTCTCCTTCAGAAGAAAGAACAAATCAGAGTGTTACAAGAAGCTAATAGGGGCCAGTTGGGTAATCAGATAAAGGTACTTCAAAGAGAGGTGGATGGTTATCTGGAAGAAGAAGAGATGAAGTGGAGACAAAGAGCCAAACAAAGATGGCTTAAGGAGGGGGACATAAATACTAAATTTTTTCACAAGTGTGCATCCCAAAGGAAGCAGGTGAATACAATTAAGTAGATCAGAAGGGAAGATGGTAACTTGATTTCATGCAAACAGGAAATTGCAAGGGTTTTCCAAGATCATTACAGCAAGCTATTTGATTCATCCAACCCAAAAAATATCGAGGAAGCTCTTAATTCCTTCCCTGTTGTAGTCAGTACTGATATGAACTACACCCTCTCAGGCCTTTACTCTGAACAGGAAGTGGAAACAGCAATTAAAGAAATGAACCCTTTAGGCTCACCTGGCCCAGATGGCTTCCCAGCAGTGTTTTACCAGCAGCATTGGATCACCATAGGCAGGGAGGTAATTGCAGCAGTTCTGGAAGTCCTTAATACCAGAAAGGGCTTAAAAGAAATCAACCAAACATTCATTTCGCTGATCCCTAAAAAGAAAAACCCCCTATCTGCTTCAGATTACAGGCCAATCAGTTTATGTAACGTTTTTTATAAGATAATCTCCAAAGTTACTGCAAACAGGCTCAAGTTCATTCTGCCTCAACTAATCTCTCCCACTCAAATCGCATTTGTCCCAGGAAGACTGATCTCAGACAATGTGATAGTCGCCTATGAACTACTGCACTCAATGCAAACAAGGTTGAAAGGGAAGAAAAATGGTTTCATGGCCCTCAAGCTTGATATGAGCGAAACTTATGACCGTGTGGAGTGGGACTTCCTAAGCAAAGTGATGAGAAGGATGGGCTTCAAATGTGAATGGATCGAGCTAGTGATGCAGTGTGTTACCACTGTCACATACTCTATCCTTGTCAATGGTGTCCCTCAAGAATTCTTTTCTCCATCTCAAGGCATTAGGCAGGGAGATCCCCTATCTCCCTACCTTTTCATCACCCGCTCGGAATTTCTGAGCCATAGTCTAAACCAAGCTAAAATGCAAGGTCTGATCTCAGGAATTCCAGCTGCTCGAGGCTCCATGCATATCAATCATCTGTTCTTTGCAGATGACAGCTTGGTTTTCTGTAGATCCAATCTAGAAGAGTGGGGTAGACTGCAGCAAGTCTTAAGCAACTATGAACTAGTCTCAGGGTAGAGACTGAATCTTGAGAAAACTTCAATTTTTTTCAACAGTAACACCAAGTAGAGTGTTCAAGAAGCTATAGTACAGCAATCGGGAATTAAAGCCTCAGGATCCTTTGACAAGTATCTGGGCTTGCCCTCTTATGTGGGCAGATACAAAACCAAGGCTTTCAATTCAATATTGGATAGGGTCAAAGCTAAGATGATCAATTGGAAGACCAACATTCTGTTTCAGGCAGGTAAGGAGATACTGCTAAAATCAGTGTTGCAATCAATACCTACCTATAGCATGGGGATCTTTAAACTACCCAAAACCATCCTTAAAAAGCTCAACCAACAGCTGCAATCTTTCTGGTGGGGTCAGAGTAACACTAGATCCAAAATCCATTGGCTGAGTTGGCAAGCTCTAGGGAAATCAAAACAGGAAGGAGGTTTGGGATTTCGGGACTTTGAATCCTTCAATCTAGCCCTTCTGGCCAAACAAGGGTGGAGGATCATTCAAAACCCTCTATCCCTAGCTGCTCAGGTGCTTAAAGCTAAATACTTCCCTCATGGTGATTTTTTCTCTGTCACAACAAGGCCAACTGATTCTTATGTGTGGAAAAGTTTCCTCCTAGCAAGACATGTTCTTAAGGCAGGTTTATTTTGGAGAGTAGGGGATGGAAGTAAGATTAAAATATGGAAAGATCAGTGGCTCCCATGTCTCTCAACTTTCAAAGTGCAGTCCCCGATTTCTATTCTAGATGCTGAAGCTAGAGTTTCTGAACTCATAAATCCTGAGACTATGCAATGGGATCTGTCACTTATCTATGCAATCTTCACAGCAGCTGAGGCAAGTTTGATTAGCCAGATCCCCATTAGCCCATGCAGGAGCCAAGACACACTGTCATGGAGATGCTCAAGCAATGAGAAATTCTCTGTAAGGAGTGCATATCATCTCCAAGCCTCTCTAAAAGAGACTAATACGGGGCAATCATCAACGCAGAAATCCAACTCGAACTTCTGGAACAAAATGTGGGGCATCCAAGCATCTCAAGCCACCAAGTCCTTTCTGTGGAGAGCAGTGAAAGAGTCCCTAGCCACGAAGCTGAACCTGCATAAGAGAAAAGTGAGTGAAACACCTCTCTGTCCAATCTGCTCAATGGAACCTGAGTCAGTATCCCATGCCCTCTGGACTTGTAAAGCAGCCCAGGATGTATGGTCCTTGAGTTCAAGAAAAATACAAAAGTTTAGCATCTTTGAAGTATCCTTTAAAGATATAATGATAGTACTGATGGCCCTGTTATCTCCACAAGAAATCACTGAATTAGCAGTCACTGCTAAAGCTATCTGGCACAGGAGGAACACTTGGATCTTTGAAAAACAGTTCCATTCTCCCTCTCAAGTTTCAAAAGTGATCCACACAGAATTGGCAGCTATTCAATTTAGAACAGAGGTTGGTATTAAGCAAACCAAGGTCAAAAGTCACCAATTACCCTTTGGTCCCCTCCCCCACCTAATGTATTCAAGGCCAATTGGGATGCAGCAATTGACAAAGGTAATTGAAAACTGGGAATTGGTGTAATTGTGAGGGACTCAAAGGGACATGTCATTGCTTCCTTGTGCTCTTCAATGGCCCTGTCTCCGGATCCATTACTTGGTGAAGCTGTAGCAGCTCGTAGAGCTACTTCCTTTTGTGCCGAGCTGGGTTTACAGCATCTAATCTTGGAAGGTGATGCCTTAACAGTGGTCAAAGCAGTGCAACACAGAGAAGACAGCTGGAGCACTTTCGGGTTGGTCATTAGAGACATCAAGTTCATGCTCTCAGAGATCCTCAGTTGGTCTATAGTTCATGTTAGTAGGGAAACTAATGTAATTGCCCATCATTTAGCAAAAGTTGCTCTTTCTTGTATGGAAGAATGCATCCTTATGGAGGAATCTCCTCCTTGTATTCAGCACCTGTTTTAATGAATGAGAGATCTTTATTTCAAAAAAAAAAAAGAAACTGCTCCTTTCAGAAAATCGCGTCATGTTAATCATAACCCCAAAGTCATTAAGTAATAACAAGCTTAAGCATGTTTGCCAATATATATTTCTATGATAAAATGAGTCGATCGCTTATAAACAGTATAATTTGTACATCCGTCCGTTTGTTTTTTATCCTGCCAATTTTAACCTTTTTTAATTAAGTTAATACATGTGTTTCTACGTAGTTTAAGGATATAATTATCTTTTAGTTAAGGGAATGATTTTACTTTTGTCAATAATTTTTTTATTTATTATTTTGTCTGTGTCAACTCCTTAAAATTTTTTTTTCCTCTTCCCCTCTCTCTCCCTCTCCAGACCCAAAACTCCGCCCCACATCCCCCTCCAACTCGCGTCGCCGTCCAACTCTGGTGGGGGTAGATCTTACCCTCCTCTCTCCCCATCGTCGTTTGCTCTTTTATTTTGTCTTGCTCCACTGTGCCATGCACAACCTTGGCCGCGCCAGCCCCTCGCCGACCCAAGCACAGCTGTCGCACGGTGGCCTACACCACCACGCCGAAAGGCCAACATTTTAGCCCTTCGGTTCCTCCATCAAAACTCACACCCAGCCCCGTTGCACTTCTCACGGCAATGCTACCTTGAGCCTCACCACCAGAGCAAGCCCAACGCGGAGAACCACCAGCAGCAACCACTGCTTTTGGCTCAACCACCCCTTAAGAAATTTTTTTTGGTTTTTCCTCTCTCTCTCTCGTTGCTTTTGAAGAAAAGGGTTAGTTTCTGATTTTTTTTGTGTGCATGTTTGTTTTTTGTTTTTTTTTGTTTTTGCATGTTTGTTTTCTAAAAAAAGAAAGTATGGATTTTTTTTTTTGGGTAGCCTGTTGCAGAAGAAAAGTAACAAGTTTTTGGGACATAGGTCATAGATGAACAGCTTGCAGCTCTGTTTATCAACTGTGGAATGGTCATGGAACTTTTTCTACATACGGTTTTGGCATAGGGTGGTTGAGATTTTGGTCTTGAACAAGTGCTTTTATGCTTGAAGGTTGTTGACTGCCGAATATATGGTGAACCTAATTCTATACTTCGTTTTGCCTTTATTTAGTTTACTGATGAAGGTAATGTGAAGTTACAGGTTTCTCAGGTTGATGTCCAACTATTTTTTGAATCAGTCCTTGGAGGGGTCTGTAATCATCCCTCTGATATAATTCTGAAATTTTATTTCTTGTTGATGCTTGATAGTTGTATTACCATTTGCAAGAAATGCACTAATGGGGATAGTTGGAAATGTTTGAACATCCAAAATTGTGCATCCAGTTATCAAATGGTTGATACAACTTTGAACATCCAAATTGGATTTATTTTATTCACAACATAGCCTTTAGATGTTCAAAGTTGTGCATCTTCATGAGATCTCCCTGATTGCTCTTCCATTTTAGAACTATAATTATAGTTGTGTTTTGTTTGAATGGATTATTCTTATTGTTTGTAATTGAAAATAAAATTAAGAAAGATTTATGGTTCTTTATTCTCAAAAAATGCTTCATTCATTTTATTTAACTCTTGTATGATTGACAATGTTAAAGATTCTTTGAATTTCTCTTGTTCATTTCATTCTTTGAAGTATAGCATGTTTTATAAACTTCAGAAATGAAATCCCTATCTGGCTTATTTGTAGTGCTTTGCTTCTCTTAGGTTGGTCGGTACTTGTGCCAATTGCTTGCCCTTTTTTATCCCGACTGTGATTAGTTCTTTTCCCTGCTGCCATTTGTTTGCACCCCATTTGCTTCCTTGTATGTTTTACTTTTCTTTTGTGTGAGAACGTTGAGTTACAAAATATGTACAACCGATAGAGAACATAACCCAGAATAGCCATTTCGTCCCATTATTTTTGTGTATGCCATTATGAAACTCTCAAAATTTTCCATTAGAACTGCAACTCTCAAATTTCATAAGATGAGAATGTCAAAAAGTCTTGCTTGTAGTAAGAAAATCAAAAGCAATAAATCCATACAAACTTAGAAAATATCATTAATTAGATTTTCTATATGAGACTTTTTCCATTAGAACTACAACGACCAGAACAAATGCATCTTGCCAGTACTATGTTTAGATACAACAAAAAACATCAATTTTGAAGCTTTCTTCATTCTCACACGTTTCTTTGTAGTTCACTGTGTTGGTTGTGACTGGTGAAGAAGAAAGCTAGATATTTTCTATGGTCAATTGGGCGAGATGGAAATCATTATGATAACTTTTACTTTTGTGGTGTTTAGGACAAAGACATCTATGAGAAAATCTTATTAAGTCTTTGCCAATAGACTTTTACAAGAAGAAAAAAATTCCACATTTAATACCTCAAAAATTACACTTGCAGGTAACTCCTTAGTCACATTGTTAATTGAGCTCACTATTTTTTAGTAAATCAAAAGTAACAAATGCATTCAAACTCAAAAGAGATCATGAAACTTTCCACAAAAACTCACAACCGGGTGAATCAATGTATGTTTAAATTCTACAACCTGTTCAATACAAAATGACAGTTTTAGACTTTCAAGAGCATGTCATCATCTACCAAGAACCATTGAAACAGTGACATTGTTGATAGAGCAAACTTTTTGATTGGGGTAAGAGAACTCATTTTCTGAGGAAATCTGATTCACAGTGAATCCTGGCTGCCTTGGCTGAGGTAGATCAACAATCTCACTTTTTAACATAGAAATAACAATAGATACGGTTGGTCTATCTTTAGCGAATTCTTGTACACACAACAGCCCGACGTGTATGCATCTCAAGATTTCCTTTTCAAAGCCAGATCTTGATATTTTGGGGTTTACTAATTCTGCCAAGTTGTCAATGTTCCACATTTTCCATGCCTGGAAAGATGAAAATATGATTGGAGAAGATTCATTTGTCTTGTATAAATCTTTACTTTGAATGCTCGATTAGTATCGATATCAAGTTGGGAAAGAGGCAATATTTGAGCATCTAAAAAACGAGGTGATGAAATAAGGGAGACTTACAAGTCCTACAAGGCTCGCGGTCCCCTCGTCATGATAAAAGTGAGTGTTTTTCCTTCCGCTTACTATCTCTAGCAACAACACTCCGAAGCTGAAGACATCCGATTTTTCTGAAAATCGCCCCTCCATTGCATATTCAGGAGACATGTAGCCACTTCAACATTTGTATACATCCAAACATTATTATCCATAATATTAGCATTAGTATCTGATTGAATTCAATAAATAAAAGGTACTTACTATGTTCCGACAATTCTTTTAGTATTGGCTTGGTCTTCATTGCCTCCAAAAATCCTGGCCATTCCAAAGTCTGATATTTTTGGATTTAGCTCTTCATCCAACAAAATGTTACTTGCTTTTAGATCCCTATGAATAATTTTTAATCTTGAATCCCTATGAAGGTAGAGTAGACCACGACCAACTCCTTCAATAATGTTGAAACGTTTTGGATCTGATGAATTTAATTAATCAAACAGAAGAGAAAAATAAAGTGAAGTTGAATTTCAAGTCATAATAAAGTATGTCATGTATACAAGCTAAAATACCACAGCCTTAGATATCATTATTCGTGTAGATTATGATATATATTCGAAGATGCTAATCATGTAGGGCATTAGAATGAACTAACCAAAAAGAAATGCGTCCAAACTTTTGTTTGGCATGTATTCATAGACTAGCAACTTTTCTACTCCTTCAACACAACCACCAAGGAGTCTGACAAGATTTCGGTGTTGGAGTTTAGAAATCACTACGACTTCATTCATAAATTCTTCTAGCCCTTGCCCTGAAGATCTTGCAAGTCGTTTTACCGCAATTTCTCGTCCATCTAACAATTTTCCCTATAAACAAGTAGCAACTCATTGACTACATATTCAAATTATTAGGCAATAATCCTCTATATACAAGCACAACATTAAGTACCTTGTATACGGGGACCAAATCCACCTTGTCCAAGTTTGTTAGATTGGTGGAAGTTGTTCGTTGCACTTGCTAGCTCCTCAAGACTGAATATTGGTAGCTGATCTTGGAGTTTATCTTGGTTCATGTTGTCTGCAAGATTTTCTTCACATTGAAATCCTGAAGGGTGCATTCATTGTCAATGAATTACATACAAAGTATATGCCCCTATTTATGTATAGAGAAATACAAAGAGATTAGATAAAATAAATCTATAATTATGAAAATAAAATATTTTTAATTAAGATAATAATCAAATAAATACATGGTAGTAGATAAATAAATGTGCATTTTACCTTTACGTTTAGTCCTCCACCGGAATAAGAATAAAGTGCACAGGGCCATGATCAAGACTGTTCCTATGACCACTGTGACTATGACGATTACATTCACTTCTTCCTTTTTATCTGCAAATTATCAGAAACATCAAATTAACTACATTTTCTTTTCTTTTATGTTTATAAGTTCTGAATAGACTTGGATTGTGAAAGGAAAGTAACCTACCGAGATCTGAATAGGCCAAACGAACATAAACATCAACTCCGCCGCTGGAAAATTTCCGCAAGTCTATTAAATCTCTGGTCCATGACATACACCCAATGCCTGCTACGTCTGCATAAGCTGTACACGAACAGTCTTCCAAGCACCGATATCTGCAGCTATCGGCCTCGAAAGCAGAAGATGACAAATTTGCCAAACTTGGCGTTTTCATCATCTTCACCGGCAAAAACCCATCTTTACCACCTGTGCTCACTCTCATACACTCCAAGGGTGTCCTCCTCGCACATCCACTAGTCCAATCTTCTCTATTCCATTCTTCTATATTCTTTGGTTCAGACCCCTCTAAGCAGCTGCAGATCGGTTTATTTTTTGGGTTACAATATCCATATGCCCCACACTTGCCGTAAACGTCGCACTCAGACATCAAAGACGACCACGTGACCACCCAATCCTTCCCATTAATAGAATAAGTTGCCAATGCGTTTCCTTCTGCGTTCAAAACGTTATGGTATTGTGCGGACTTGTTTGAAAAATCCAGAGCAAAATAGAATGATCCCTCATCGTCGTCCAGAAGATTAATTCCATTGAGATATCCACCTTTCATGATTGGTAATCCAATAAAGATCATACCATTCCACGGACCAGTGCGCCAATAAGGGCTAGTACCATTCCAAATATAGATCTCAGGAAGACGATCAAAAGAGTAAGTACCAGAAGAAAAGGTTCCAACGGCTGGATCTGACGGACTCTTCCATGATGTGAGCCGAACGTTCTTGCCCGTTGTTGCATTAGTACCCAATTTCATCTCAGGTAACCACGAATCAGAAGGATGTTGGAAACTCTCCCATGTGATTAACCCAGTTGTGTTTTCTTGTAAGACAAGGTTCCCGGTATCTAGAAGTCGTGCGCTCATATTGGAGACAGAACTTGTTAAGTTTGATGACCACAAAATCGTCTTTTCTCCATGATCCAATACGACTAGATTGCCGTCTTCGGATATAGTAAGAATCCCGGAGGTGGTCTTGAGGGGCTTGTCCCTGTTAGCAACCCATATGGCACGAGTCGTGGAATCTGTAGGATACCATATCCCAACATAGCGATAAGTAGAATTCGTAGGGCTAAAAAATCCCAAGACGAACCTACCGCCATTGGAGATTATGGTTTCAGAATCTTTAATAAAGTTAAGTGCTGTGATGGTGTCCGTAGCATGGCCGAACTCTAAACAAAAGGAAGATAGGACGACAAGGAAATATGATAAGTTAATCATGCTTCGATCAAGTCATCCCATAACTCATGAACTTGTTCTTGTTCGTGAAAATGAAGAACTTTGATGCCATGGGAGCATCATTGATACGTTGCTTCATAGCCTCATACTTCTCCGATATTTCTATATATAGAGAGCTTTCTACATTCAATCATTGCAATATTCCAATTCAAACTATCATGGCTTCAAACCGCGTGGATCAGACTTTTCGAACCTTTTGATTGTCAAACTAGGGACCACATTTGGAGAGTGACATTTGTGAGCTATATATAATGTTTATAGAAGATGACGACACAGGTGACGGCAAAATTGGGCGATTTCACTTCACAATGTACATTAGAAGCTGAACAGTTTGCCGTCAAAAATTGCTTTGGGATTTGGGAGTGCTCAATATATGATGACTTCCATAATTTAAAATATTTTATTACTTCTTAACTTTAACTTTATTATAATTTTATTTATTTTTGTTGATTTTAGATTTCATTATCATCATTTAAAATTTATTTTAAATTTAAAGAAAATGAGGTCCAATTTTACAAGCCATCATCTATGGCCTCTCTCTCATTTAATGAAGAGGCACTTTGAAAAATAAAAGCCAAAAGAGAATTGGACACTACGTACGCTTGAGTGAGATTTGAAGATCATGAAGGTTTGACTTGGTAAAAGGAGTTCAAGTGGGGGGCCCTTTGGTTTTGATTTTGAATGAAGATGTAAGAGAGCTGGACTCTTTGGACGAACAGAAACGCACCAGCAGGATTTTATTTCAAATGGAACGAATATAGACGCATGGACGCTAGGCTGGTTTTACGGAAGGCAAGCAGCTGAAGGCTTTGGACGCACGTACGAAGGGGCCGGAATCTTTTGGCTGGGTCTACACGCACGGATGAAAAGGCTGGAGCTATTAGTGTTGACTTGGTCTTTAGGAAGGGAACGAAGCAGCAAATAGGGGATTTTATTCTTTTCAGTTTGAATAAATATAGATACAAACTACTGTTTAGAAAAGTTATTCTACAAACATGATGTGGTATTATTTAAACCACATACAGAGAAGATGAAAAAAAAAAGAGATCTAAAGATAACCACGTAGTAAGTGCAAAGTGTGCACTACTACAATAACTTTCCTCTAATACTATTCTTTCAGTTTTGCACGTTGACGCATGGAGGAGATTTCAAAATTTAAATTTGGTTTTCGGAAAACACGTCTGCCGAACGAAAAGCAAAAGAAATAATCTTCACAGAAGCCACCGTTTGGCTATATTCATTGCACGCATGCGTGTAGACCGGATATTGACTAAACCGGTTTTGGTTCTAAGTCGTTCCGTCTCTCAGCTCGTTCCCCTCATTCCATTCATTCATTTCCAAAGCCCCCCGCTTGGACCTCCCTCACTCCCTCTCTATGAAATCTTTGAATTACAGTAATTAACTATAATTGTTTTCTTCTCTGAGTTTCATTATTCATTAGCTGCTTTGTTTCTGGCCAAATAAACTTCATCCATTTTACTTGCTTTTTATAAGGTTTGATTTTTCGGATGTATATATAAATTTGGTTGATATTTTGTTATCTGAAAGTTGCTTCTTCATATCGTCGATTTTTGCTTCGAGTGCCCCGACTCAGACCGAAATCGACTTCTCCCTGCGAATTCGAGTTTTTGTTGAAGGTTTGGATCGTTTACATTTATTTCGAGCCGATTAGGGTTTTGAAATTTCTGTATTCTGCGGGTTCATGATTAATCAATCTTTCAGTGAAGTTATGCGGGTTCGTGCTCTCTTAGCTATCGACAACAAATCTTTCAGGTTGTGGATAAGATGATGAATCAAGGATAAGATGATGAATAAAGGAACAGGCTCAGCCTTGCTCTGCACCGCTTCGGACATCAATATTCAGCAGGGGCAAGCCAAGCAGAACATCCACCTATTTGGCTATTTCAACTCGCATCTTGGGACTTTGGAACTGTTTCTTTATCATCATAAGAAATGCCAAGAGAGAAGAGCCCAGGCTTGAAAATCCTGAATGCTCAACAACAGGAACCCATTCCCTCTGATACGCTTTTGGTTGACATGGTGCCGGGGTCTGAGGATGTTCTGCTAGAAGACACATCATAGTTGTGGTTGTGATAAGAAGACATGGAAATGAGCATACAGACATGTTAGGAGAAGGTACTTGTACCAATTTTATTCTATTGGACTACTTGCTGGAATCTCGTAGCAAACTTTTTTCTTGATTTTTTTTTTTCTCAAGAATTTGATTCTTGTTGGACAGGAATAATGTAAATGTAAAGAGAGTAAAAACGATGTTCTATGGGATTTTTCTCTAAAAAAAAGAAAAAAAGAAAGAGGTAGGACTGAAACTGAAACTGGAAACTGATTTCGAAGGATGAAAAACTGAAACTGATTTTAGAGTCAAAACGCATGTTTTGATTGGGAAACAAAAAAAAAACAGAAAAATAGAAGCATCCACGTAAGTGTGTTCAAAACGTGCACTGCTATAGTGGATATTCTTTAGCTTTACTCAAAGCAAAAACAAGTTTTAAAAAATTGGATTACGAATTCGAAAAATAACAGCAGGCGGACGAGAGGACCTGGGCTTCACACATGCACAGACGGAGATCTAGAACGTGAAACTGGGAGCTGCGACTATCAGGACAACACTGTGGACTGCAAGATCATTTTTTAGTGTTCATTTCTTCTATTCCTCTCAGAAAAATTATGGTGAATTCGTTTATGTTAAATTTAATTTTTAGCATGAACTAAATTTATTTATTCTAGAAAAACGATGTAATCTAGTTCCGAACTATGTTTGTTTTTCTATGCTAATTTGAAGTAATTCTCTTTCATATTTGCTTGATTTATTCTGAGCTTAATGCTTCTGATTAACTGGCCATTAATTAAATGATTTTAATCTTATGATTTGTTGTCGAAAGAGAGAATTATAGGATAGATCTTGGATATTTTGGCATAGGTAAATATAGAGATTGAAAGACTTATATGAACCTATGTAGTATTAAAATCGTTGGTCTTAATGCTTTCTCGTATTATTAATTTGCATACTCTTGCGTAAAATGATGAACAAGAATATTTCAATTGACTGTCGAAAGAGGCTTTTGGATGAATTGGAGATTTGTTAACAAACAGAGAGAATTAAATTCAATTAGTTAGATAAGTAAAGCATAGTAAAGGATTAGGTGAAATCGATTTCTTAGAAGTTTTCTTTCCCATTAATTTGATCTTCAAACAACGTTATTTTCCTTTGAATTGATTTTATTTTAAATTGCAATTACATAAATCTTAGTGACTTTTCTAAATAAAGTTGAGATTAATATAATTTCGATACTCGTCAAAAGTAAGCTGTTACCAATCCCTGAGGACGATACTCTTCTCTTCATTTTACTATAAAATTACGATACTGTGCACTTGCAGTTTTTGACCGATCAAGTTTTTGGGGCCGTTGCTGGGGATTGAACCCGGGTCACCCGCTCTGCTTTCTTGATTGTGAGTGTTAGGATGAGTTGTCTCAATGGCCATTTATGGAATAAAGTGCTGCTACACTCATCGCTCCCAACTATCGCTGGAAGCTACCGTTAGTTATAGGATGTGTTTTTATTTCTTTTTATTTTTTCATACGTATATTTTTTAACATTTTTAAATATTTTTTTAAAAAATAAAAAAATAAAATATTATCAAACAACACTTCCTTAATTACTAAGTAAAAAAAAAAAATTAAAAAAATCAAAACGGTAGAATGGAGCGCTAGAATAGAATGGTAAGAGTAGCATTATTCTATGGAATATAACAATTTAGTTGTATATTTATAAGGTATTTCTATAATGGAAGAAGACGTAGTTTGTTAGTAGGGTTATGCTGTACACCAGCCCATATTATATATTATATATATTTTAATTATTTTATTATTTTATTATTTTATTTCTGTTAAACTAATTAAGTTGTTCTACTTATCATCCATACATCACATATTTGTTATGAAAAAAATAAAGAATTAAAAAAATATGTGGGGTGTGAGATTATGATAAGTAGAATTATTTATGTTAGTAAATTGATAATCATATAATCCATGATAATGTTCCTGCAGGTAGAGAAATTACAAAAGTTAATTAACTAATTGTCGTAAAGGATAAATTAATTAACTCTCTACAAATAATTAATTAAGTACTCCCATTCAATTAATACAAACACAATTGTGCAAATTGAAGAAGAGAAGAACTATATACCCCAACTACCAAATTAGAGTGAGATCTGGCTTTCGTCGGAGGGGGAGGAGGTCTCGGCTTCTTCCTCCTCCTCCCTCTCATTCCTTCATTCCTCCATTCACCCACTTTATTTATAAAGGCTTCTTTTACTTAATTTTATTTTATTTTCTTCAATATCGAAAAAGACAGATCTACAGCTTTTCGGCAACTCCAGAGAGACATGCACAGCACAATTAGATTCACAGGTTCAAAATTATTTGGAGGAAAGTGATAGTTTTGCAAAAATCACAGCGCATGGTTCTCATGCACCGCCCACATCTGTGCGCAGTTCTCATGCACTATCCCTTCCGGCAGCTCTTCTCGACATACATGCTAGATCATCGGACTCACCACACCATACCTTTTAGATTTGACCTTTGTGGTTGAAAAGAGACAAGTGTGTTGCCTTTACGAGCCGTCACAGATTTCGACGTCTACCAGAATTGGTCCAAACTGTAATCTTTCCTTTTACACATCTATGTTACTGCCTTCCTTTTTGGTTTCCTTTTTGTTAATTAAAAAAAAAAAGGTCGTCTCTCGGACATTTGTTTGTAGTGGTTGATTCCTCTCTTTCTATGAATGGAGAGTTGAGTCTCTATTTAGGCAGAGAGTGTTGTCTCTTGGACGTTTGTCTATAGAGAGTATCAATAATAGTGAAGATCGGACCAGTCACAAAAGGAAGTAGTGTACTGGTGAAGCTCCAAATGCATTATTTTGGTTTATGATGTAATATTTGATATAGGGACATTCTAGAATGTAACCGGTTTAGAATGTAAGTTTCTCTAATAAATGAATTATGACAGTTTCTTTGAAAAAAAAAACACAGTTGTGCAAATTAAACTAATGTATCACCGTGATTCTTTCCTGGGCGCTTGAAATAGTTGAATTTAACAGGTCGAATGAGAATGAAAGTTGAAACATACCGGAGCCTGACATAAGTCATGATGTGAGAGATCAGCTTCATTGTTTCTTGACTATTTTGCAGGGCATGGATTAATAATGCACGTATCCTAATCCACTTGTTTTTTCGTCTTAATTTCTTTCTCTACTTCTTCTTAAGCTCGATAAGGTAGATGATACCAAAAGAAATTAAGAGTAGAACGTTAACCAAAAGAAATGATAATAAAAGTTACAATTATAACGTCCAGCCCCAATGGTGAAACTTTTTTTTTTCCTCGTTTGGTCACACAAATGAGATGAGATCAGACAAAAGTTGAATAAAATATTATTAGAATATAATTTTTTAATACTAGTTTTATTTTGAGATTTGAAAAAGTTAAATTGTTTATTATATTTTGTATGAGAATTTTAAAAAAATATAATAATTAGATGAGACAAGATAAGATGAGATAATTTGTGTTGTGTAACCAAACCAGGCCTAAAAGAAATTGCAACACTTTGTAGACATTATAGGATTTTGCTTTGTAGCTTTTAAATTCAGTTCTAAAAAATAAAACTATTTATTAAAAATACAAACATTGAGCAATATATAATGTTTATAGAAGACAACACATATGATGGCAAAATTGGTTGATTTTAGGATTATTCATCTGGACCGGATTTTTTCCCGGCCCGATCTGGAATCCATACTGGGTTTTTGTTTTTTATTTTTTTATTTTTTCGATTTACAAGTTTCTCACATCCTTCAATTCACTCTCTTGGCCATTTTGAAACATGCACTCCTTTGTAATTTGTTAAGATGCAAAATTAGTTACTCGAGGGAACACCAAGCAGCTTGCTACTGCTTCTCCTACTCCTTCAACTGCAACAATTTTCTCCACCCAACCATCATCAATCTCAAGTATTTTCAATTGCTTGTGACAACTTATGACTGAGGTTGAAAAGAAACTTTTCAAACTGATAAGTGTTGTTCATATAGGCGTATATTTCTTCCAGATTTTGAAATTTGAATTGTTTTGGCCTATTCAATCCATTCATGCTTTCCCTTGGGTAAACCATCCAAATACAGTCCTTCCAAGCTAGGGAATACAACCTGTAGGATTAAATTCTTTGTATCAATTAAAGATGCCAAATATTTCTATGCTTCAACTTTGAAAATATGAAAAATTAAAGTGGGGAAATAATATAAAATAACACAAATTTGAGAACAATGTTAATCCAAATTTTTTATAACTGATGGGGAAGATACCTGAACAAAACATTTCGCTTGAAACTAGGTTTTTAAAAACTAGTTTTAATACAAGTTCCGGTCTGGTTTTGAAACTCGGGTTTTGGTCCAGGTAAATCCGAGTTCCCGGGCCGGAACCCAGATGAACAGTATTTCACTTCACAATGTACATTACGTGGCCTGCCTTTTATCTAACGTGAAGGCAAGAAATCTTAACATTACAAATTTTAATTGGAAGGGATGTTAACGTTCCCCTAGCAGGCTGGGCCTAACTCGTCCCCAGAAGGCCCAGGCACCAAAGCGTAATTGGCCCACGAGTCAGGATAAGAGGAAGGAGGCCCAAGGCCAGTGCGGGAAGAGGGTTGACGTGGAATGATTGGACTCTGACCTCTCTGACTCGACTTTGCACACACACGTAGTAGCAGAGTCACGCTGCATTTAAAGACCTGTTCATGATAGAACATACAAAAATGGTTGTACTCACAAGCTTGTCGCTGGGAACACAATTTGAACGAGCCACGCTACATTAAAGGCGACAATGTGGCACCCTATTCGGAAGACGGGCACCTCTGATATGGGATATGGAAGACCACCTTAGTAGGGAGTATAAAAGTTGAACTCCAAGTTAGAATATTTTTTTTATGTTCTCTGAAGTATAAAACATTCATTCTAAGGATCGACAAACTAACTTAGGTATCAGAGATGTTTCATCAACTTTGAGCCCTCACCTTCCTTGTATTGTAGGGGATCGAGCTCGGTGATCAATGTGTGAAATACTCCATCAACAGTAACTATTTGCCGTCAAAAACTTCTTTTGGGAATTTTTTGTGTGCTCAATGCACAACTCTGCTTTGCTTTCCTTCTTTGGGTTTTATTGACTCATAATGCATCGTTGATTTCCTTTCAATTACATTTTGTTCCAAACGTATTTGCACGTTTTATTATTGTTTTTTTAATGAAGAAACATGTGTATCGCATTGATTTTACCATGAAGACCTTTCCACTATAATCTCTCAGTTTCTTCATTCGTGACTGTGAGTGTTAGGATGCGGTGTCATCTCCATGGCCATTTAGGCCCCGTTTGTGTAACACCCGGGTCCAGCGCGAAGCCACACTCAAAATGTTTTTTGCTACGAGACAGATTTAAATCTCATCTACCGAAAGAGTTACCAAAGAAAGTCTTCTAAAGGCTCGAGTGCATTATTGGAGGACTGATTTATTTTGGACATGAAGATTGAGGCCATTTTAAATTTCTGAGTTCATTTTTCAAACCAATTAGGGTTACAATTTTTAGATTTTCTTTCTCATTAAAATTCTTATACACACACACACACACACACACACACATAAATATATATATTCATACAGTAGATCTTTTACTCAGCCAGCTTCTTCACCCATATACACCACATACATACATGATGCTTTTGCTCCACTCCCATTTGCCAGCCTCATCACCAACATGCACCCACATACAGAATTTCCTTTCCTCCATTCCCATGTGCTAGCCTTTCCTCTTACATACATCGCACATGCACTATTACTTTTCCATGTGCATGCCGTCCTATCGTTTCCTTTCCACCGCCCCATGTGATTTCACGTCCACCCCATTTCTTTGCTCTAAGGTTTGCCACCATCCCTTTCTATCTTTCCTTCATATCTATAAATAGACATGTATTCTTCCCCTACAGATCAACCCAAGCTACTACACCTCCACGCAACCAACTCAACACATTCACAGAACCACCATGCAGTTGCTGCTACCTTCTTCAACCACCATCACAGAGACCCTTATCGACCTCCATCATCATGTGAAAACTGACACCACCGAAGTGTAGTCACTACGAAGCCCTACCATCACAGAGAAGCCACCTGGTTGTGCACCACCATAGCACCTCACAGAAAACACCAACTCGCAATCCTCCATGTTCAGCTTTCACACATGGGCCACACCCCCATATTTGGTAACCAAGCAAAATTTCACAACCGTTTCACACCGACAGCCACCCTATATGCTTGACACTTCACGTTGCCAACCCCTGACCCACTACAGCACCACCTTGTACCACCATCCAACGCTGTCAAGTCAACTATAAGAAGTGGATTGCACCTCTCTTTTTCTTCAACAAAATAGAGCATCTACCTTTCCTTTGTGAGTCACTGCAATCACTGCAACCGAAAACTCCATCACGTTGAGAACCCACAGAAACCCCCGGCGAAGACTTCCCGTCACCCATAGTCAGTCGCATGCCACCTCAGTCTCACGGCAAGCCACCAACAACCCTCTCTGTATCTCCCTCTTTCAGCTTGCTTTCCCTCCATCTCTTCTTCTCTCACATTATCTCCACGTTCCTTTCCCTCACGGTCAGCCTCTGCCGGGTAAACTTGCTTCACGTATTTTGAGCTTGTTTTCAAATAACAAATGTTTTAATATAGCTTACCGTATAGTTGGTCAATTAATAGAATGGAATTAAATTATTAACCTTTAAGTTACAAGTTGTGTTAGTGTGTTTTAAATTTTAATATGTATTAGTGGACTCTATTTTACTTATGTTTACAGGAATCATTTAAGTAATTTAAATTGTTATTAAGTAAAGATTTTTTTTAAAAGTAAACGATAATGGTGTAATTTTATTTTTACACTTTAGATATGATCTAGTTTATTAAATAAAAGTTGTTTAATTTAAAATATTTTGGTATAATTATATTATCTAGCAGTAAATTTATAGTTTGATTACAATAGTAATAAGTTAGAATTTAATATCTTAGTTGGAGCAATTAAGTGGATATTGATGGATTTGGAAAAATGATGGTATTTTAAGGTTATGAAAATTATAAGTATTGAGCAATTAAAATAGGTTAATTTTAACATTTTTCAGATTTAATTATCGAAATACATGTCCGACTTGAAATTTATGAAACTTACATGATTATAGGTGATGAATAATTTTTGTACGGCAATTTTGAGGAAAATCTAAGAAGTCCAGGTAAGCGAAGTTTCGATGCTAGACTTTGCATAAAAATAAAATGGACTAAGGTCTATTTTGAAAAAAATATGCATTTTTGTTATGAAGAGAAATTTGAAACAATATCAGTTATTTGTTCTGCATGGCTCATGAAATTCTATATAAAAATAAAGCATTTTCTGTCATGACTAGTGTAGACATGAGCAAAGTTTTGTCATTTTGTTTTTGAACTGTGGAAAAGAGAACGAATATGAAATTTTGTGCATAAATTATGTTTTTGTGATCTGATTCTGATCTGTTCTGAAAATATTTTATACTCATATGATATTATGTGACTCTGTATTCTGAAAATAAACAGTGTTTTGACTCTGCATTCTGAAAATAAACAGTGTTCTCTTCTGCATTCTAAACCTTGTAAATGCTCATATTTGCATACTAATATATGTTTTCTACTTACTGAGTTGTGATGATCCAAACTTTGCGTAAGCATGGCCCATAGAGTTTTAAGCTTAGTAGTCGTGACTTCTTTGTGAGCTCTAGTTATTTTAGAAAACCTTAGAATTCTTGAATGATGATTTGAGCCCAAAAGAGGACCAACCTTAGAATGCTAAGTGAGATTTGGCCTTGTTTAGAAACTTAGGCCATGGCACATGTCTAATGCCACTTGTCATCCATGCCAAAGGTTACTTGTTTGGGAAAAGGAAGAGTCATATGACATTTTACCATGTTACCCTTAAATTAAACACTCAATTGTTTGAAGAAAGGAAGGGCATAAATGGAAGAGAAGAGGAATTCGGCCAAGAGAACTGAGTCCTATACGCCAAGCCCAAAAATGCACCTTCCCAATGCAATCTAAGTGAAGAATCCCAGGAGGTATTTCCGGCTAAAGAGAAAAGATGAAGGAAATCTTTGACATTTGTCTTGTATGCATTGGATTCCAACAACCAATAAGGGAATGAGGTGTTTTCTATAAAAGGGGAGGAAGACCACACGCCCAAGGGCTTTCCCTTTTTTGTTAATTTCGGTTTTTGTATGCTCTCACTCTCTCCACCAACTCTCTCAAATTTTCTTGAAGATTCTCTCACTTTCTTGTACTTTCTCTCAACCAAACAACAAGATTTTCTTATCTCAAGAGGAGATTTTGGCACACTAAGTTTAGTCAAGGTAAGAATCGTTTTTCCCTCTAAAGTTTTACACACACATCACTTGTTCAACCCCGAAAATGAGATTAAAATCTCATTTGGACAATGAGAAAGATAGAACACCTACACTTTCTTGTGATTTCTTGAAAATGACTTAAGGTTCTTATGAAACCTTTGAAGAAGAGTAGAGAGAAGAGTTTATCCTCCATTTTTTTCGGCCACTGCTTGTATCGTTCAAATTTTTAGGGTTTTGCTTTACTTTAAGAGTGAAATGAAGACGTTTTTATCGCAAAAACCCTAGAAGCTGAATGGATATAGACAAGTATTGCCCTAGAAATTTACACATACACTCAAGAGTACGAAATGAGGTTTTTAGTTACTTTTCTAATATAGATTGTTCGGATTTACAACTAGCTAATATTTCTATACGCGGATTTTGGTAAGTATACACTCAACCTACTCTTGGTTAATACTTGTATATGATTGTGTAAATCTTTTCTTTGTCATGTTTGCTTTGTTTGCTATTTCTTGATTGATTGTTTGATTATATTAATATGATCTTGTATGAATCTAAGGAAGGAATTATATGCTTGAAATTTATGGTGAATATGCCATGAAATACTTGTATATGTTTCGGTTTTCACATGTTTAAGTATGATGGACTATGTAACATGATGTTTCGGCCATACCCTATCTTGAATGATTCAGATCTTAGCCAAATGTTATGACTTCATGCTTAGTTTTACTAAGCTTTGATTTCCATGTTATATGCTTGAAGACTGGAACATATTTAAGTGATGAATCTCATGATTTTTACCCCTAAGTGTTTTGACCTAAGCATATTCTCATGGTTTCATGAATGTGTTTGGATGTTCCATGTGTTTCATGTAATCATGCTATGAATTGAACCTGTTATGCTTGATTATTTCATGCATGGCATTCCAGATCTCACGTGTCAAGTATAAGTACGTATGTCTTAAGTTCCATGTCTCGTGCATTTGGGGAAATATTTTCCAAAAAAAGTGGTTCCTTTTAATGAAAAGAGTCAAATGTTTTATCATGACCCCAAGTGCTAGGACAGGGGCTTGTCCTATTGGAATTCCTCTGTCCACTTTGGAGTGCTTAAGAATGGAGTAGTAACCCCTAGGTCAATGAATAGTCGACGAGTCTCGAATTGGTTCTTTTTTAAGAATGCCGGAGTGAGGAAGCACCTAATGCTAGTGGGTGCATAAGGCATGTAATTCAAGGAAGTAAGATCGACTTATTATGATTCTCTGTATATCTAGAACTGTAGGGATGGTAGTAAGCAGGGATTGTGGTAGGATCCTACAGGTCGTTAATGGTACAATGACTAGCGGGAACACGTGGTGCAAGGAGGGGAGCTGTGTTGTGTCCACCCTATGATAAGAATAAGAGCTCACATGATAAGGATCACTCAATATAAATCTTGTGATATGTTCTAATAAGAAAAGTTCTGATTAAGAATCAACATGAAAAGAAAATTTTCTGAAAATGTCAAAGTCTCTGTACAAGTCTTTTGAAAATGGTCAAAAGTATATGTCAAGTTCTGTTTAAGTCAAGTAC
The DNA here is from genome assembly GCA_003123785.1 of Pterocarya stenoptera. Lineage (NCBI taxonomy): Eukaryota > Viridiplantae > Streptophyta > Magnoliopsida > Fagales > Juglandaceae > Pterocarya > Pterocarya stenoptera. Next base: position 54,179 of record QEOT01124195.1, on the reverse strand, counting down.
ATGTCCATGCACGCATTCTATGATGTACCTCTTATATGCTTGCTTTAACTATTGTATGTTGTGTGATTACTTGCTGAGATTCTTGAAATCTCATTGTGGTAGTTTACACTACCATTCCCCAAACTCGAATGGTAGAAGTTGTTACAGGAATAGAGGACGACGCCTATGACGAAGAGGAAAAGAACGACACCTCCTCCTCCAAAGAGGATTGTGCCTAAGATGGCCACTAATCGGCCTGAACCCTCTGTTCTGGAGCTACTCGAGGCCATCGATCGGGAGATCACTGGTATTTTAGAGTTCATTGTAGACAGAGTTCAGAAGGCGTAACAACTAGGACTAGGATAAGACTCTAGAGAAGCGTGTGAAACCCAAACTCTAATGAAGGCAAAAGAAACTTAGTTTTTTTGTTGCAAAAAACTTATGGTTTTTAAGGTTCAACTTTTGAGAAACAATATTTTTTAGAAAGTCCCGCGTGGCAAGAAAAAACTTTAATACTTGATTTTTTGGGATATTTTATCTTATGCTAAAAATGTTTTGATCATGGGCAAAGTGTTAATTCTTTTTACTAGTAGGTACCAAGTACTTTGCAATTGCTGTTTGCGTTGCTTAGAATTTTCGATCTTTATATATTTTCTACTACAACGATATCGCATATTGCTAGTGTAATGAGGTGCATAGTATATTATTTGTCATGTACATGGGGTATGTAGCCTTGTGTTACATGTTCTGGCATTTTAGCCACCGTTCAATCCCAAGCGGGGCTGGGGGCGCCACAGAGCATGGTATCAGAACAATTACGTCTTTGGGTAAACCCACACTTTGTCCTAGGAATGTATGGTACCCTTAACTAGGTTTGAGATTTGTAGTGGTAGGCTTGGATCTTATAGCTATAGGCTTGACTCTAGAGTGAGAAGAAGATACGCCCGTAAAATTGCGAGTTCAAAGGAAGGAGGTGTTCTTCTCTAAGGAAGGGACTGACCCACAATGGTTTTGTGCGTTTTTAGGAGAAGGAAATCATGGTACGAAACCGACATGAGAACACATCTCCGAGAGGTAGGGATCAGGAGACTGGAATTCCTCCACTAGAAGGGGGACATGCTATAGTAGAATCTATTTGCCAGATGACTGAGGTAGTGTGTACTCAGGTGGAACAAGGACAGAACGCTAAGCAAGTACCGCATAGAGTAGAACCCGGATGTACTTATTAGAAATTTATGGTGTATAGATACCCGAATTTTGTTGGAACGGAAGGACCAATGAAGGCTAACAAATGGCTTATGGACCTGGAGGGAACTTTTGAAATTAGTGGATGCACTGAAGTGCAAAAGGTTCAATACGCGGGTCACATGCTACAAGGAGAAGCTGGAATCTGGTGGGATACTAAGCGACAACTTTTGGGCCGAGAATTAGGAGATTTGATGGCATTACTTGGGATCGTTTCAAGACTGAGTTCGATAATCGTTTCTTTCCAGAAATGGCTAAGCAATAGAAAGCTTTGGAGTTCGCAAGTCTGACCCAAGGGAATATGACGGTCGATCAGTATGTCGCTCGTTTTATGGAGATGGGGAGGTTTGCACCTCATTTGCTTAGTACTGAGAGAATGCAAGCAAAGAAGTTCTAAGACGGTTTGCAACCTCATATCTGAAACCACGTGGCATGTCTACGGATATAGAATTTCCAAGACCTAGTCAATGTAGCTTCGATAGCAGAGGCGGAGCAACGGAGACTAATTACACAAGCTCAAGTGGATAGGAAAATAGGGTTTCCTTATTCACCAGGAGGTAGTGCGGGGAAACAAAAGACCCTAGCAACGTCAAACAAAGGAAAGGGAGTGGTATCTGGAAATACTGCTGTAACACCCTGCTCCTTCCTTCCTTCCTTCCTTCTGACGTAATCAGTTACGTCATATGCGAAAGCCAGCCCGCTCCTCTCCTCTAGTGTCTAAGAGCCCCGTTACTCATGCTAGATCCCGATGGCGTGTTTTTAAAGATACTACATGATTTCTAAAGTTATCTTTGTGTTTTAAAGTTATGTTTATTTTAAATGGAGGATTCCTATTATTATTTAACTAAAGAATATTTTAAATAACTCAATTATAATATCTTTGAAGAGCTCCAAAAATATTATAATTGTGAGAATCATTTTATATAAATGATTCCAGTTATTTAAAATATTATGTGATCTAAATAATGATGGAATCTTTAATTACTTTAATAGTTTTACTCTTTTAAATATTTTAAGTAAGACTTCATCATTTTATAAATGATGAAGGAATATTATTTTAAATAATATTCTATCTTTAGTCATCTCAGTGCTTTTAATTAAATAAACGTCTACGTATTTTTAAATCAGTGTTTAAGGGTCATCGTTAGATCATTTTTATAGAGCCCCAGAAGTCGGGTTTTAGCATAAAACCCCAGCCCTCTCTCTTTTCCCTCACTTTTTCCCCAGCCCTCTCTCTCTCCTCCCTCTCGGCTTGCAACGTACGTGACCCCTCTCTCTCTCGCCCGATCTCCTCCACTGCCCAACCCGGTGCCGCCGTGTGCCGGTGAGCCTCACCTCCCCTCCGACCGGCCTCCCCTCACACCGGCGAGTCCTCCCACACCGGTAGCTCCTCCCCACGCTCTTTCCTCCTCTCTATCGGTAGTGTACAACCCGAATGGGCTTGATGGCTACTGCACCGCCGTGCGCCATCCTCCGGTGCCACCACCTCCATGGCAGCTTCCTCTACCACCGACCGGCCTCCTCCAGTGAGCCCAGCCTCCATCTCCCCGCCGGTAGCCCCCCATGCATGAGCACAGCAAACCCATGCCTAGGTTCATTGTGTAGCCTCCTAGCACTGCCGTGAGCGGCCACCTCGGCCAACGGACACCACCACGAGACTCCTCAGGTCTCCCCCTTCCTCCTCCCATGAACCCACGGCCAGATGTCCTCTCCTCCACCTCCTGGTGTTCCCCTCTCCACCACACGGGTTTAGCCTTCCCCGCTGCCGTACGTGCCACCCATGGCGTGTGACCGCCACCTTCAGCCTCCTCAGGCCACCACGAAGCCAACCGGACCTCCCATGGCCCCGATCTGCCACCCACGGCTCCACACTCTCTCTCATTCTCCCTCGGCATTTCGCCCCCTCACAGTGCATGGCCAGCCCACTTCCACCAACATGGAACACTGTGTCGCCACCACCAAGCCTCCACGGCTCCTCCGGCAGTTTGCCTTAGCCAAGCCTTAAGCCTAAACCACCACTTTATGTGGTGGGTAATCACTACACGTGATGGACAGTCACTACTCGTGATTGACTGCCATTGCACACGGCTAGAGCTGTCGTGTTATGTTCCTTGCCATCATTATCAAGGCCACCTTAGGCCCTTCCAAGACCACACCTAGCTATCTAAATGCTTAAATAGCCACTGTACGCGGTGTAGCCACCTCGTACGCTCATTTCGACATTATCGTTGTGAAGGCTAGCGAGCGAGACACGGGTTATCCCGTCGACGGTATAATTATTTTTTCCTTGCTATTTATGTTAGATGCTAGCTAGTTGACTAGATTGTAGATTGTGCTGCTAGTATTATAGGGTTCGCTGTGTAGTGGTGATGTGACGTACTGTGGTGAAGTGATGGGTGTAGTTGGGAAGTGTGCTGTGTAGTGTTGTGGACTGTGCTGTGAAGTGTGGTGGTAGTGTATGTGTAGTAGTAGTGGCGTGGCCTAGTGCCTTGTAATAAGTACACGTGGAGTGTACTCCTTGTAGTGAGACGGTGCACCGTATGGCGTGTATGCCATAGCGGTGACGTGGCGTAGTGCCACAAAGGGAGTACATGAGGAGTGTACTCCATGAGGTGCAGTGATACACCATATGGCGTGTTGCGAAGATAAGGGTGATTGCGTAGTTGATGGGCGAAGAGCTTGATGTATGGTGTCGAGAACTGTGGAATAGTGTCCTAAAATAGTTGTGAGATATGGCCTGTAGTCCAAGGCGACGGATGTCGCCATGTGATTGGCTTATGGCCGGGAGTAAGTGCGAAATGGCTAGAAGAGTATCAGAGTAGTGTAGCGAAAACATGATTAGGCGACGTCCTGGAGTGACGTGGTCAATCATGGAGTTGTGCTGTGAAGTATGGTTGTAGTCCAAAGTGACGGGTGTCACCTCGTAGTCGGCCTATAGCCGGGAGTAAGTGCTAAGTGGCTAGAAGAGTATCAGAGTAGCGCAGCGAAAGCATGACTACGTGGTCAGTTAAGAGGTCGCGCTCGCGATGGGTGAAGAGTTAGTGTAAGAGTGATGTAGCGGGATTGTGACGAGGTGTCACAATGTGACTGGAGTACGTGAGGAACCATACTCGTTATGAGTGGGAAGTTGACGTATAGGTAACGTAGCAGAATGTCAGAGCACGTGACAAGGTCACGATATAGCTTAGGAATGGTCTCAAGCTATATGGCGTGACGTAAGGTGTTGTGGTATGTGTTGTGAAGTATGGCCTATAGTCTAAGGGGATGAGTATCTCCTAGTAGTCGACTTATGGCCAGGAATATGTGCTAAGTGACTAAGAAGTATCAGAGCAGTGCAGCGGAAGCATGATTGGGCAACATCATGAAGTGACGTGGTCAATCATGGAGTTGCGCTGTGATGGGTTAGGATGCATGTGAGGTGACATGACAGCGTCATGGTGTAGCTTGGGATTAGTCTCGAGCTATATGGCGTGATGTAAGGTGTATTTATGGACAGAGTCCCATCGTGTCAAGTGTTGGGATGAACTGTCATGAGACACGGCTAGCATGAAGGGTCGTGCTAGCCGGGTTATGAGAAGGTTGGTAACGGAGTATAGCATTCACCATACGAGCCTATGACCAATGTATTAAATGATGGTCTAAAGGGATAAAGGGGTAAGTACGTGTGTGTTCTGGCTAGACTCACGTGCCGGACGGATTCACCATATGTAATGGGTAATCTGTCCTAAGAACGGTGACACGGTACTTAAGCCTCGGAGTGGCTTAGAGCCTTGTGATATGAATGGATGATCATGAGAAGTAGAGTGAGCTAAAGTACATGAAGGTAATGGCGAAGGTACTGTCTAAGAATGGGATGCGTGACTTAGTCAGTTTGAGTCATGCGTAGGAATGTGGTTAATAAGAAGAGCGAGACAGAGGTGTTAGTGTCTTAATCCTAAGGTGATTATGGATTCACCCTAGCGAGTAAGCACTCGAAGTGGAACGTAAGGTTGAAAGAAGTAGAGACCGTAATGGGTCTTCAAGGGTTTTGCCATAGTAAGGAACATGAATGAGCACGGGATAGAAGGAGAGTGTTCTAAGTAAAGCATAGTTCTATTTCTAGTTTAGCTATTTATGCACTAGATAGAAAATGACGTTAAGGTTATGTATGCATGTAGGTTGCCATCTGACACGCGCATGAATGGACTGTATGGTATGAAAGTAGCATAGAGTCCAAGTAAGTGTTACGTTCATGCACTTCTAGAGGTTTTCTAAAGTATAAGAAAAAGAAAGAGAAATGTTTTTCCATGAAAGATGCCTTACGAAAAGGCCACGAAAGATTTTCTAAAATATTTTACAAAAAGGTCTACCTCAAGGACGGGCGTTACATGTTGGTATTAGAGATTACCCATTACACGACTCTAAGCCACTCCGAGGCTTAAGCACCTCGTAACCATTCTTAGGACAGACTACCTATTACATATGGTGAATCCATCCGGCACGTGGGTTTAACCAGATAACACACGTACCTTACCCCTTTATCACTTAAGACCATCATTTAATACGTTGGTCATAGATTCGTATGGCAAATGTCGTACTCCGTTACCAACCTTCTCATAACCCGGCTAGCACTACTCTTCATGCTAGCCGTGCCTCATAACAGTTCATCCCAACACTTAGCACGATGGGACTTTGTTCATAACTACACTTTACATCACGCCATATAGCTCAAGACTAAATCCCAAGCTATACCGTGACCCTGTCATATCACCTCTCATACATCCTAGGTCCTCACAGCACAGTTTCATGATTGACTACGTCACTTCATGACGTTGCCCAATCATACTTCCACTGCACTGCTCTGATATTTCTTAGCCACTTAACACATACTCCTGGCCATAAGTCGACTACCAGGCAACACTCGTCGCCTTAGACTACCGGCCATACTTTACAACACATATCACAACACCTTACGTCATGCCATATATAGCTTGAGACCATTCCCAAGCTACACCGTGACCTTATCACGTCACCTCCGACATTCTGCTACGTCACCTATACATCAACTTCCCACTCATCACGAGTATTGTTCTTCACGTGCTCCCGTCACAACGTGACACCTCGTCACATTCCCGCTACATCACTCTTATGCTAACTCTTCACTAATCACAAGCACGACCTCTTAATCGACCACGTCACTTAGTGACGTTGCCCAGTCATGCTTTCGCTGCGCTACTCTGATATTCTTCTAGCCACTTCGCACTTATTTCTGGCAATAAGCCAATTACATGGCGACACCCGTTGCCTTGGACTATAGGCCATATCTCACAACTATTTCAGGACACTGTTCCACAGTCCCCGACACCATACATCAAGCTCTTCGCCCATCAACTACGCAATCACCCTTATCTTCGCGACACGCCATATGGTGTGTCGCTGCAGCTCATGGAGTACACTCCTCATGTACTCCCTTCGTAGGACTACGCCACATCACCACTATGGCACACCTGCCATATGGTGCGTCACTCCACTACAATGGAGTACACTCCACGTGTACTCCCTTCACAGGATTACTCCACATCACCACTATGGCACACGCCATATGGTGCGTTGTCTCTCCACATGGAGTACACACCTCGCGTACTCCATTCACGGCACTATGCCACGTCATCGCTATGGCACACATGTCATACGGTGCATCGCTCTACCACATGGAGTACATTCCTCGCGTACTCCATTCACGGCACTACGCCACATCACCACTATGGCACATATGCCATACGGTGCATCGTCTCTCCCCATGGAGTATACTCCTCGCGTACTCCATTCACGGCACTACGTCACATCACTGTTATGGCATAAACGCCATACTGTGCGTCGTTCCACCACATGGAGTACACCCCACGTGTACTGCATTCACAACACTCTGCCACATTACCAATATGGCACACATGCCGTACGGTGCATCGTTTCCCAACATGGAGTACACTCCACATGTACTCTATTCACGATACTACGCCATGTCAGCGCTATGGCACACACGCCATACGGTGGGTCGTCTCTCCCCATAGAGTACACATCACGTGTAGTCCATACACGACACTACGCCATGCCACTATTGCCACACATACACTACAACCACACTTCACAGTACAGTCCACAACACTATATAGCACACTTCCCAACTACGCCCAGCACTTCACTACAGCACGTCATAATACAACGAACCCTATAATATCAGCAGCACAGTCCACAACCTAGTCAACTAGCTAGTATCTAACATCTAATATAAATAGCGAGGGATAGAGAGTTATACCATCGATGGGATAATCCGTGCGTTGCTCGTTGATCATCAGCATGGATAATGCCAGAGGAACGTACGGGTTGGCTACACCACGTACAGTGACTGTTTAGGCGTTTGGATAACTAGGTGTGGTCTTGGAAGGGCCTAAGGTGGCCTTGATGATGTTAGAAAGGGAACCTATCGGGGCGGATCTTGCCGTGTACAATGGCAGTCAGTCACGCGCAGTGACTGTCCATCACGTGCAGTGGTTACTCACCACATAAAGTGGTGGTTTAGGCTTGGGCTAGGCTAGGGGAGGTTGCTGGTGGAGCCATGGAGGCTCGGTGGTGGTCGGCACTGTGGTCTATGGTGGCTGGCCATGCATTGTATGGGAGGAGAAGCTGTGGGAGAGTGAGAGAGAGTGTGGGGCGGTGGGTGGCAGATCGGGGCCATGGGTGGTCCGGTTGGCCTCGTGGTGGCCTGAGGAGGTTGAAGGTGGCAGTCACTTGCCGTGGGTGGTGGCGTACGGTGGTGGATCTAGCTCAAGGGGTGCGGCATCCGTGGGAGAGTGAGAGAGAGTGAGCCTGCATGGTGGCTTGGCTGGACATGGGGATGGCTGTGGGAGGTGGCCGGAGGCCAAGGGAGGTCTCGGTGGTGGTGCAATGGCCATAGGAGGCGGTGCTCCGCCGTGGGTATGGTTATACCTGTGCAAGAGAGAGGTGCACTTCGTGGGAGCAACTGGTGGGGAGAGGGAGGCCAAGGTCACTGGAGGAGGCCGGTCGATGGCAGAGGAGACTGCAGAGGGAGTGGTGGCACCGGAGAAAGGTGCACGGCGGTGCTGTAGCCATCAAGCCCGTTTGGGCTGTGCGTGGCCGAGGGAGAGGAGGGGTGAGCGTGGGGAGGAGCTACCACTGTGGGAGGACTCGCCGGCGTGAGGAGAGGCTGGTCAGAGGGGCGGTGAGGCTCACCGGTGCACGGTAGCGCTGGGCTGGGAGCTGGAGCAGTTCGGTGTAGGTGGGTATCGTGTAGTGCAATCCGAAGGAGAGAGGGAGGAGAGAGAGAGGAAGGAAAAGTGAGGGAGAAAGAGAGGGGGTTGGAGTTTTATACTAAAATCTGACTTCTGGGGGTCTATAAAAATGGTCTACGATGACCCTTAAACACTGATTCAAAAACACATAAACATTTATTTAATTAAAAGCATTGAGAGGAATAAAGATAGAATATTATTTAAAATAATATTCCTTCATCATTTATAAAATGATGAAGTCTTACTTAAAATATTTAAAAGAATAAAACTATTAAATTAATTAATGATTCCATCATTATTTAGATCACATAATATTTTAAATAACTGGAATCATTTATATAAAATGATTCTCACAATTATAATATTTTTGGAGTTCTTCATAGATGTTATAATTGAGTTATTTAAAATATCCTTTAATTAAATAATAATAGGAATCTTCCATTTAAAATACACAACTTTAAAACACAAGGATAACTTTAGAAATCACGTAGTATCTTTAAAAACATGCCATCGGTGTCTGGCACGTGTAACGGGGCTCTTATACACTAGAGGAGAGGAGTGGGCTGACTATCGCATTTGAAGTAACTGCTTACGTCAGAAAGAAGGAAGGAAGGAAAGAGCAGGGTGTATGAAAATGCCTTTTTATTTTAAAGAATTTTTATTTCCCACTCCAAAACTCTTTTATCATCAAAGCCTATTTATTTTATAACGTAGAGTCTTGCACCCTGGGAAGGACTGTAAAAGGTTTTAAATTGGACGGTAATTCCCTTCGTATTTTCTAAAGTATTTTACAAAAAGATCCACCCCAAGGACGGGTGTTACATGTTGGTATCAGAGCAAAACCTAGGTTATGCTAGACTTTATAACGTTCTTTTCAAAAATAAAAGAGAGAAAATCATTTTCCTAAGGGAGGAAAACTTTTTCCAAAGAAAGAAAAACTTTTGAAAGGAGAATTTTCCTGTGAAGGAAAACCTAGACTGACGGCTTCCCAAGTCATGTCTCATCCTGCAGTAAGTATAAGAAAGTATTTTACTCTAATGCTATGATATTTTCAAAGTATGATTTGACCAATGCGTGCATGTTAGATTGGCAACTAGAAACAGGTCATGATGTTAAGTGCATAGACTGTAAGAGGTATCAGAGACTGAGCATGATTAGAGGTTAAGGATAGATGATGGAACGTTAGGACATGTAGAATTAGCTACTAGCTAATTCAGGAATGGACTAGGAACATTAGAAGGACTGTAATAGTTAAGAAACGCATCAACGGCCACGAGCTAGGCTAGGACTGAGATAGAAGATGAGATGGTGACTTCGAGTTTGCTAGCAAGAGCCATGGATCTGAAGGCACGAGCATGACGTGATGGATGGGCTCAAGCAAATTGAGCGGGCCATGAGCATGCTAACGAAGGACTAACAAGACTTGAGGGCAAAGTTCCACGCAAGGATTGACTAAGATGGTAGATGTGCACAAAGGCGCATGAAGATTACACGAAGGCTCATTCGCACTCCCCATCGTAGAGATGGGTAAATTCTTAGGACACCGCACAAACTCTTAGAACGTCAAGCAAATCCTTAGAACCTTAAGCAAATTCCGAGGACGGAATTTATTTTAAGGAGGGTAGATTGTAACACCCTGCTCCTTCCTTCTGACGTAAGCAGTTACGTCAGATGCGATAGCCAGCCCGCTCCTCCCCTCTAGTGTCTAAGAGTCCCGTTACGCGTGCCAGATCCTGATGACGTGTTTTTAAAGATACTACGTGATTTCTAAAGTTATCTTTGTTTTTTAAAGTTATGTGTATTTTAAATGGAGGATTCCTATTATTATTTAACTAAATAATATTTTAAATAACTCAATTATAATATCTTTGAAGAGCACCAAAAATATTATAATTGTGGGAATCATTTTATATAAATGATTCCAGTTATTTAAAATATTATGTGATCTAAATAATGATGGAATCTTTAATTAATTTAATAGTTTTACTCTTTTAAATATTTTAAGTAAGACTTCATCATTTTATAAATGATGAAGGAATATTATTTTAAATAATATTCTATCTTTAGTCCTCTCAGTGCTTTTAATTAAATAAACGTCTACGTGTTTTTAAATCAATGTTTAAGGGTCACCGTTAGATCATTTTTATATACCCCCAGAACTCGGGTTTTAGTATAAAACCTCAACCCTCTCACCTTTCCCTCACTTTTTCCCCAGCCCTCTCTCTCTCCTCCCTCTCGGCTTGCAACGTACATGACCCCTCGATCTCCTCCACTGCCCAGCCCTGCGCCGATCAACCTCACCGCCCCTCCGACCGGCCTCCCCTCACGCTGGCGAGTCCCCCCACACTGGCAGCTCCTCCCCACGCTCTCTCCTCCCCTCTATCGGTAGAGCACAGCCCGAATGGGCTTGATGGCTATTGCACCACTGTGCGCAGTCCTCCGGCGCCACCACCTCTATGGCAGCTTCCTCTGCCACTGACCGGCCTCCTCCAGTGAGCCCAGCCTCCATCCGCCGGTAGGCCCCCATGCAAGAGCACAGCAAACCCATGCATGAGTTCAGTGTGCAGCCTCCTAGTGCAACCGTGCGCGGCCACCTCGGCCAACGGACACCACCACGAGACTCCTCAGGTCTCCCCCTTCCTCTTCCCATGAACCCACAGCTAGATGTCCTCTCCTCCACCTCCTGGTGTTTCCCTCTCCACCGCACGAGTTTAGCCTCCCCCGCCGCTGTACGCCGCCACCTACAGCGTGTGACCACCACCTTCAGCCTCCTCAGGCCACCACGAAGCCAACTAGACCTCCCATGGCCTCGATCTTCCACCCACGGCCCCACACTCTCTCTCACTCTCCCTCAGCATTTCTCCCCCTCACACTGCACGACCAGCCCTCTTCCACCACCATGGACCATCGTGTCGCCAGCACCGAGCCTCCACGGCTCCTCTGGCAGTTTGCCTTAGCCAAGCCTTAAGCCTAAACCACCACTTTATGTGGTGGGTAATCACTGCACGTGATGGATAGTCACTGTGCGTGACTGACCGCCACTGCACACGGCTAGAGCTGTCGTGTTATGTTCATTGCCATCATCATCAAGGCCACCTTAGGCCCTTCTAAGACTACACCTAGCTATCTAAACGCCTAAATAGACACTATACGCGGTATAGCCACCCCGTACGTTCATTTCGATGTTATCGCTGTGACGGCTAGCGAGCGACGCCCGGGTTATCCTGTCGATGGTATAATTCCCTATCCCTCCCTATTTATGTTAGATGCTAGTTAGTTGACTAGGTTGTGGACTGTGTTGCTAGTAGTATAGGGTTCGCTGTATAGTGGTGATGTGACGTACTGTGGTGAAGTGTTGGGCATAGTTGGAAAGTGTGTTGTGCAGTATTGTGGACTGTGTTGTGAAGTGTGGTGGTAGTGTATGTGCAGTAGTAGTGGCATGGCCTAGTGCCGTGTAAGGAGTACACATGGAGTGTACTCCTTGTAGTGAGATGGTGCACTGTATAGCGTGTATGCCATAGTGGTGACGTGGCACAATGTCGTGAATGGAGTACATGAGGAGTGTACTCCATGAGATGCAGCGATACACCGTATGGCGTGTCGCAAAGATAATGGTGATTGCATAGTTGATGAGAGAAGAGATTGATGTATGGTGTCGGGAACTGTGGAATAGTGTCCTGAAATAGTTGTGAGATATGGCCTATAGTCCAAGGTGACGGGTGTCGCCATGTGATTGACTTATGGCCGGGAGTAAGTGCGAAATGGCTAGAAGAGTATTAGAGTAGCGCAGTGAAAGCATGATTGGGCGACATCCTGGAGTGATGTGGTCAATCATGGAGTTGTGCTGTGAAGTATGGCTGTAGTCCAAGGTGACGAGTGTCGCCTCGTAGTCAGCCTATAGCCGGGAGTAAGTGCAAAGTGGTTAGAAGAGTATCAGAGTAGCGCAATGAAAGCATGACTGGGCAACGTCACTAAGTGACGTGGTCAATTAAGAGGTCGTGCTTGCGATGGGTGAAGAGTTAGCGTAAGAGTGATGTAACAGGATTGTGACGAGGTGTCACAATGTGACGGGAGTACATGAGGAACTGTACTCGTTATGAGTGGGAAGTTGACGTATAGGTAACGTAGCGGAATGTCAGAGGACGTGACAAGGTCACGGTGTAGCTTGGGAATGGTCTCAAGCTATATGGCGTGACGTAAGGTGTTGTGGTATGTGTTGTGAAGTATGGCCTATAGTCTAAGGTGATGAGTGTCGCCTGGTAGTCGACTTATGGCCAGGAATATGTGCTAAGTGGCCAAGGAGTATCAGAGCAGTGTAACGGAAGCATGATTGGGCAACGTCATGAAGTGACGTGATCAATCATGGAGTTGCGCTATGATGGGTTAGGATGTATGTGAGGTGACATGACAGGATCACGGTGTAGTTTTGGGATTAGTCTCGAGTTATATGGAGTGACGTAAGTTGTATTTATGGACAGAGTCCCATCGTGTCAAGTGTTAGGATGAACTGTCATGAGACACAGCTAACATGAAGGGTCGTGCTAGCCGGGTTATGAGAAGGTTGGTAACAGAATATGGCATTCGCCATTCGAGTCTATGACCAATGTATTAAATGATGGTCTAAAGGGATAAAAGGGTAAGGTACATATGTGTTCTAGCTAGACACACGTGCCGGATGGATTCACCATATGTAATGGGTAATTTGTCCTAAGAACGGTGACACGGTACTTAAGTCTCGGAGTGGCTTAGAGCCGTGTGATGTGAATGGATGATCATGAGAAGTAGAGTGAGCTAAAGTACATAAAGGTAATGGCAAAGGTACTATCGGGATGCGTGACTTAGTCAGTCTAAGTCTTGCGTCAGAAGGTTGTTAATGAGAAGAGCGAGACAGAGGTCTTAGTGTCTTAATCCTACGGTGAGTCATGGATTCACCCTAGCGAATAAGCACTCGAAGTGGAACGTAAGGTTGAAAGAAGTAGAGACCGTAATGGGTCTCTAAGGGTTTTTCCATATTAAGGAACATGAAAGAGCACGAGATAGAAGGAGAGTGTTCTAAGTAAAGCATAGTTCTATTTCTAGTTCAGCTATTTTTGCACTAGATAGAAAATAACGTTAAAGTTTTGTATGCATGTAGGTTGCCATCTGACACGCGCATGAATGGACTGTATGGTATTAAAGTAGCATGGAGTCCAGGTAAGTGTTACGTTCAAGCTCTTCTAGAGTTTTCTAAAGTATGTAAGAAAAAGAAAGTTGAACGCTTTTCCTATTAAAGATGCTTTACGAAAGGACACGAAAGATTTTTTTTAAAGAAAGCATGCTAAGTATTGAAAGGTATACATATGTACGGCCCTTCTTTGGCAGCCCCTTTTTATGCACCCAAAAGTATTAATTATATGCATGTGAATGGATGAATATACGATGTATCTATTGTACGAATTTTCTAAAAGAAAGAAATGAAGCTTCAAGGCCCGTGCCCCTAGCTTCAAACCGATGCTTTAAGTGACGCGAAGAAAGTGTTTCAAAATTGGTCCCTGAGAACCGATGTTAAAATGTCCCTACAAACTGATGTTTTAAATGATGCCATGAAAGATGACGTTTAAGCCCATGGTTTTAAACGATGTTTTCCATGAAAAGATATGTTTTCTCATAAAAAAGATATTTTTCCATGAAAGCATGAAATGGAAAGAAAAGAAAAGAATGAATGCTCATGCCCATGCAATGAAATGATTGAAAGCCTCAACTCTTTAGAGCTGACATGAATGAATGAATGAATGAATGGCATGTGGCATAAATGAATGTATGAAACTACGTAACGGCCATATGAATAAAAGGAAATGGGTACCCAATGAATGAATGGGCAGATTGCAATGCCGGGTAGTAGTATCTGGTAGTGCACCCAGTGCTACACCCTAACTGAAAGAGATTCCAACCCATGGCCACGGGCGAATCCATTGGCCCAAAAGGCCACTAACCCCAGCACGCGGGGCGTAACGACGTGCACCGACCTATGAAAGTGAAAAGAAAAGTAACTATATGTATAAATGCACGACATTCTTCAAGAAATGAAGGCAGTGATGGGGGAAACGTTTTAAAGAAAAAAGAAGCATGTTTAAAGAAGAAAGCCCCCGTCCACTGATGTTTTTAATGAAAGCATGTATGCATGTAAGTATAGTATGTATGGAATGATGAATGCATGACTGAAAACCTATGTTGCTATATTTTTAACGGTATGAAGTAATACTTATTGAGTATTCGACTCATTTTAGTTTTTATGTGTGCCCTTCCCCCCACAGGAAGCTAAATGGGCAGTACGCCCAGGAGGGACACAGCCAAAGGGAAAGAGCACGGAGGTCTAGGCATGAAGGTTTTAAATGTATGAAAGTGCTTTTTATTTTAAAGAATTTTTATTTCCCACTCCAAAACTCTTTTATCATCAAAGCCTATTTATTTTATAAAGTAGAGTCTTGCACCCTGGAAAGGACTGTAAAAGATTTTAAATTGGACGGTAGTTCCCGTCATATTTTCTAAAATATTTTGTAAAAAGGTCCACCCCAAGGACGGGCGTTACAACTGCACTCGTCACACCACCACTTTGTCGCTGATGCGGAAAAAGGCACAGTGGAGAATGTCGTAAAGCTTCAGGAGCATATTCCAAATGTGGTTAGACTAGCCATATGATCAAGGACTGTCTGTAAAACACGCCTGGAGGAGCGTCAACGCCAAATGCTAAACCCAAGACTGAGGCAAAAGCTAAGGTTTATGCTATTACACCAGGAGAAGTAGACCTAGAAGTTGACGAAATAGTAGACGCGGGAGTAATTACTGGTAATATTTCCCAACTTTGCCTTAAGTCATAGATAGCTTATAATTGGAAATTTTGAGTAATTATAGTTACCTCTTTATGTAAAATTAGATTGAAGCAGTACGCGGTATGTGCTTTGTTTGATTTCGGAGCATCAAGGTCTTTTATTTCTGGTAGATGTTTCCGATAGTGCGAGCTCAAGGCTGAGCCAATGTCTCGGAAGATTTTAATAGCTATTCCAGATGGGAGAGTAATTGGTTGCACGAGTATAGTTAAGAATTGACCGTTGGAAATCGCAAACTTAGTTTTGACCGCAGATTTGATTGTTTTCCATCCGATGGAATTCGACCTAATCCTAGGAACGAACTGGTTGTCGAGGCATTATGCCAAGATAGATTGTAAAAAACAAGAAGTGGTGTTCGATCCAACCACTCAGGAAAGGACTTGTTATATGGGTGAGATTGTTCAGTTTGATCCCTGTATGGTAACAACGGGATAAATCAAGAAGAGTATGGCAAACGGGGACATCGCATATTTGGTAATGATGACAGATGTAGAGGAAGAACCCAAAGAAATCCAAGGAATTCCTGTTATTGAGGATTTTCCTAGGGTGTTCGTAGATGAACTACCTGGATTACCCCCGAACTGGGAGACAGAGTTTGTAATTGAACTTGAACCGGCCACAGCCCCAGTGCATAAGGCCCCATATCGAATGGCCCCAGCAGAATTGAAGGAGCTTAAGGTGCAAATCGAAGAGCTTCTAGCAAAGGGTTTTATTCGACCTAGCTCATCGCCATGGGGAGCACCGGTCCTATTTGTCAAAAAGAAGGATGGGACTCTTAAGATGTGTATCGATTATAGAGATCTGAATAAGGTGACTGTTAAGAATAAGTACCCCTTACCAAGGATAGAGGATATGCTAGATCAATTACAAGGAGCTGTGATTTTCTCAAAGATTGATCTACGATCTGGATATCACGAACTTCGAATCAGGGAGCAAGATGTGTCTGAGACTGCTTTTCGAACACGCTATGGACACTTCGAGTTCCTAGTTATGCCTTTTGGATTAGCGAATGCCCCTACAACATTCATGGAATTGATGAATACAATTTTTCAGCGATTCTTGGACAGCTTTGTAGTGGTATTCATAGATGACATATTGATCTATTCTTCTGATGAGGAAGAGCATAAGAAGCATCTAAGGATTGTATTGGAAATGCTGCAAGAACATTAGCTTATTGCCAAACTTAGTAAGTGAGAGTTTTGGCTTCGAGAAGTGAAATTTTTAGGACATGTCATTTCTAGTAAAGGAGTGGCAGTGGATCCTGCAAAGATTAACGTTGTAACAAAATGGCAAAGGCCTACTAATGCCCATGAAATATGTAGTTTCCTCAGCCTAGCAGGTTATTACCGAAGGTTTGTAGAAGGGTTTTCTAGACTTTCTAGCCCTTTAGCGGCATTAACAAGAAAGAATGCTAAGTATGTTTGGACCGAGCAATGTGAGAAGAGTTTCAAGAATTAAAGAAGAGGTTAACTTTGGCCCCAATATTGGCATTACCAGAACCCCACAAGCCCTATGTAGTCTACAGTGATGCTTCGAAGATGGGTTTGGGATGTGTTCTAATGCAAGAAGGTAGAGTCGTCACTTATGCTTCACGATAGCTTAAGAATCATGAATAGAATTGTCCTACCCATGACTTAGAATTGGCAGCGGTAGTTTTTGCACTAAAAATTTGGAGACACTATTTGTATGGGGAAAAATGCAAAATGTACACGGACCACAAAAGTCTTAAGTACTTGTTCAGTCAAAGAATCTGAATATGAGACAACAAAGATGGGTGGAAACCATTAGTGATTATCAATGTGAGATCAAATATCGTCTCGTCAAGGCTAACGTTGTAGCTGATGCACTTAATCGCAAAGCTTAGGTAGACTTGTCATTTGTCTTAGCAAGATTAAGGAATTTGATGATTGGAGATTCATTGCGGAAGGCTATTTCTGTGATAGTATAGGAGCTCATATCCATGACCAAAGAAGAAATTCTAGAAGGGCAATGAAAGGATGATAAATTGGAAAAGCTTCGACAGAAGATTCTTAAATTAGAAGGCCTACAACATTTCTCTGTTAGGAGGAATGAGATGTTTTTTTATAAGGGAAGGAAGGTGATTCCTAACATTGCCAAGTTGAAAGAAAAGATATTAACGGAGGCTCATTGCACCCCTTACACAGTGCACCCTGGCAATACAAAGATGTTCGTGATTTAAAAGGTCAGTTTTGGTGGGATAAAATAAAGAAGTTGCTGAATTCATGGCAAAATGTCCTATTTGCCAAATGATAAAAGCTGAGCATCAGAGGCCAGCAGGTGAATTACAACCTATGCTTATCCTAGAATGGAAATGGAAAGTGTCTATGGATTTTGTAATAAGTCTGCCAAGGACGTCGTCAGGAAAGAGTTCAATATGGGTTATAGTTGACCGATTGACTAAGAATGCGCATTTTTTACCCATAGCTAACATGGATTCTATGGAGAAACTTTCTCGAATGTGTATTAAGGAAATTTTCTGACTACATGGAGTTCCAAAGACTACAGTATCGGACCAAGATACTCATTTTACATCACGATTCTAGCAAAGCCTATAGAATATGTTAGGCACTTGTTTGGATTTTAGCAGCGCCTATCATCCACAAATAGATGGACAAACGGAGCGTACAATCTAGACCTTGGAAGATATACTGCGAGCATGCGTAATGGAGCAAAGTGGTGATTGGGAAAGTCACCTACCTTTGGTGGAGTTTGCCTACAACAATAGTTTTCAGGCTACCATCCAAATGGCACCCTACGAAGCATTATACACTAGGAAATGTAGATCCCCATTATATTGGGATGAAGTAGGGGAAAGGAAAATACTTGGACTTGAGTATCTACAAGAAGTTCAGAGACAAGTGACCATGATCTAAGAAAGAATGAGAGCAGCCCAGAACAGACAGAAGAGCTATGTGAATAACTGACGAAGGAAGTTGGAGTTTGCAGTAGGAGATTGGGTATACCTCAAAGTATCGCCCATGAAAGGAGTCATATGTTTCTATAAAAGGGGGAAGTTGAGTCCATGTTATGTAGGACCCTTCAAGATAATCAAAAGAGTTGGTGTCGTGGCTCATAGATTGGACTTATCAACAGAGATGCAAGGAATACACAATGTGTTTCATGTGTCGACTTTGAAGAAAAGCTTTAGAGAAAGACGACCAGTAGTAATGGAGCCCAACAAGATAAGGCTTCAACCTAACTCGTCTTATAGAGAATGGCCAGTGCAAAAAATAGATCGCAATGAGCAAGAGCGAGGAATCAAAAGATACCTCTAGTGAAAGTACTATGGAATAATCCAAAATTTGAATAAGCAACTTGGGAATGTGAGGATACACTGAGAAGTGAATACCCTCATTTGTTTGTATCTTAGAACCTTTGAAGAATGTCTGAATTTGTTCTAATATATGTATATATACTTATGTGTGAATGTGTTGGTTCTATATAAATGTTTGCCTATTCTTTGATAGTAGTTTAAGAATGGTAATCTTGAGTGCACCTGCTAAACCCATGGAACAGGGAATGGCATGAACTAGAAGGACTCCAAAAATGTCTATTTCTTCAGTAGTGCAACTGAGAGAACGAAGAGAATAGCGTATCAGGAATTGTCTCAGGAGAAAGCAACAATCAATAGCAGAACAATCCAGGCAGCTGGAAATTTTTTAGCATCATCGCACCCATGTGATGGATGCAGACTCACAAGGAAGGCTTCGCTTTCATTACCACATGAAGAACGATAGCCTTGGAGTAACTCAAAGGAAGCAGAAAGAAGAGATTTGCATAATTTTGATCCCAAAAAGAATTAAGACGCACAGGGGAAGAGCATGCAAGTAGATTTTTACCCTGTGAGATCTCAGATAGAGCAAATGCTAAATGAGATACGGGTTAATGTGTTTGATCATAACTTGGATGCAATATTTTACACAAGATTTAGTAACAGAAGAGGTACATGAAGTACCCTCAGCATCCACATCATCAGAAAAGTCTAAGCCACATTTGGGAGAGGTAGTTGACAAAATTTCCCTATTGCAAATTTTTTTGATTAATGGTTGTGATGCCGATTCGGAGGACGAAATCGTTTTCAAAGGAGGGGAGGATGTGATGACCCAAACCTTGCGTAAGCATGGCCCATAGAGTTTTATGCTTAGTAGTCGTGACTTCGTTGGGAGCTCTAGTTATTTTAGAAAGCCTTAGAATTCTTGAATGGTGATTTGAGCCCAAAAGAGGACTAACCTTATAATGCTAAGTGAGATTTGGCCTTTTTTACTCACAAGTGCCATGTGGCATGTAAGTAATGTATTATGAATCTGGACCTAATTATGTGTTAAAGGGGAAATAAAAGTGTAGGAAAAATACCAAGGAATGGCCTATACGCCTACTCTAGAAAAGTTGCCACTTGTCACAATGTAAGAAACCTTCTAGATGAATTAAGGGACAAAAGGAACCTAGAGAAGATTAAGGAAATTTTCGGCTAGATCATTTCCTACATGCTTAGACCCTTTGTCTTGCCCAAATTCGAGTTCCAAGGAAGATATCTTGGGAAGGGAAGCTTAGGGAAGTGAAATGGAGCATTTCTAGGAGTTTTGCATGGGAAACTGAAAACAGGCTTATGAGATTTCAAATTTTAGTCAGATTTTGCCAAGTGTCAAACAAGCATGGAGTTTCTAGAAGGCTATGTGAAGACACATTTGTATTGAAGGACAACAATACCATTAGGAATTCGGGTAGCACACTCCCAAACACTATGTTCCTTTGCCACTTGTCACATAGGCTAACTTGGACCAATAGAACATGAAAGGTCACCTACCGAATGAGCATTGGAAGATGAAGCATCATCTTGGGAATAGAAGTAGGAGGTGGACGGCAAAGCCATGACACTTGTCTAATGCCACTTGTCATCCATGCCAAAGGTTACTTGTTTGGGAAAATGAATAGTCATATGACATTTTACCATGTTACCCTTAAAAGAAACACTCAATTATTTGAAGAAAGGAAGGGCATAGACGGAAGAGAAGAGGAATTCGACCAAGGGAAGGGAGCCTTACAGGCCAACCCCAAAAATGCACATTCCCAATGTAATCTAAGTGAAGAATCCCAAGAGGTATTTTCGGCTAAAGATAAAAGGGGAAAGAAATCTTTGACACTTGTGTTGCATGCATAGGATTTCAACCACCAATGAGGGAATGAGGGGTTTTCTATAAAAGGGGAGGAAGACCACACACCCAAGGGATTTTCCTTTTTTGTCAATTTCGGTTTTTGTATGCTCTCACTCTTTCCACCCAACTCTCTCAATTTTTCTTGAAGATTCTCTCACTTTCTTATACTTTCTCTCAACCAAACTAGAGGATTTTCTTATCTTAAGAGGAGATTTTGGCACACTAAGTTTAGTCAAGGTAAGAATTATTTTTCCCTCTAACTTTTTACACACACATCACTTGCTCAACCAAAAAATGAGATTCAAATCTCATTTGGACAATGAGAAAGATAGAACACCTACACTTCCTTGTGATTTCTTGAAAATGACTTAAGATTCTTAGGAAACCTTTGAAGCCGAGTAGAGAGAAAAGTTTATCCTCCATGTTTTTTGGCCACTACTTGTATCTTTGGATTTGGGTTTTTCTTTACTTTAAGAGTGAAATGAAGACGCTTTACCCCAAAAACCCTAGAAGCCAAATGGATATAGACAAGTATTGCCCTAGAAATTTACACATACACTCAAGAGCAGGAAATGAGGTTTTAAGTTACTTTTCTAATATAGAATGTTCGAATTTATAGCTACCTAATATTTCTATATGCAGATTTTGGTGAGTATACACTCAATCTACTATTGGTTAATACTTGTATATGATTGTGTAAATATTTTCTTTGCCATGTTTGCTTTGTTTGCTATTTCTTGATTGATTGTTTGGTTATGTTAATAAGATCTTGTATGAATCTAAGGAAGGGATTATATGCTTGAAATTTGTGGTGAATATGCCATAAAATACTTGTATATGTTTCGGTTTTCACATGTTTAAGTATGATGGACTATGTAACATGATGTTTTGGCCATACCCTATCTTGAATGATTCAGATCTTAGCCAAATGTTATGACTTCATGCTTAGTTTTACTAAACTTTGATTTCTATGTTATATGCTTGAAGACTGGAACATATTTAAGTGATGAATCTCATGATTTTTAATCCTAAGTGTTTTATAAATATATTATTAGAGTTGGTTTTTGGTTACAAGAGTTAACTCTTCAGACCATCAGGTATGGGACATTATAGTTTGGATAGTGAAAATATTTCATTTCATTTAATCATTGTAATTTTTTTAAATTTCTATAAAAGATATAATAAACAATTCAACTTTTTCAATCTCAAAATAATAATAATATTAAAAAAATAATATTTTAATAATATTTTATTTAACTTTCAACTTTTATCTCAACTGATCTCATCTCAACTTACTACCCAAACAGCAACAACACCTTATTGAATATAACAATTTAGTTGGTGGGATTTTTTCCCACCACTACAAATAAACCGTTCGAATGTTTAAATATCCGTTCGAACAAAAATAAAGCGTTCAAACGGCAATCCGTAAAACATTCGAACACATCTCCTTATATGTTACAATATATTTTTTTTCATCATTATAAGAAAACTATAACATGTGGAAGTATTAGTAATATATACTATCATATATTACTCATAGTTAAGTACTATACTATTAGTAATATATTATGATATATACTATTATGATATATATTAGTTAAGTATAAACTCATAGTATATAGTACTATATACTATTACTATCATATATATATTTTATATATTAGTTAATATATTATATGAAGTATACTACTACTATATTAGTTAAGTATAAACTTGACAAATATAATATACTATAATATAAATTTTTACTAAACTTTTGACAAATGCCATTTGAACGATAAATAATAACGTTCAAACGGATAATTAAAACCGTTCAAACATTTAAATATCTTGTTCGAACATTTATGTACATATAAATTTCCTCGAGTAGAATCATCTCCACGCTGCCTTCCCCACTGTTTGACAAGGAGAGAATACGTTTGAACATCATCCTTACGCTATCATTTGCCTCCATAATCACCACCTACGTCTAGCAATCTTCCTCCTAAGCAAAGGTATGTACTTTAAACATTATTTTACCATTTATTTTTTTGGTTTTATTCATTTTTGTAGAAAAATTATATTTTTTCATCAATACTCACCGTAGCACACCACAAATCCACCGTAGGATGTTTAGAAATTAAGAATGTTGTGTTTGTTTTTTCAAAGAAACGCATGGAAATGATGGGTTTTTAAGTGTTTCCATGCCCACTGAGTTGACTCAGCCATGGGTGAATCAGATCTGTTTTCCTTTCAAACGCTTTAGAATGCGTTCGAACGACATTTGACCTAACCATTTGAACACTTTTTAACCGTTAGAATGGTTTGAACCTTTCCGTTCGACCACTTTTTAAATCATTTGAATGTAAATATTTAATTTTTATTAGCTTATTGTTAAATTATTTTCATCGTTTCATTGAATTATTCTATCAATTCATTTATTAAATTGCTATTAGTATATAATTTTTTAAATCTTTTCTCATGTTAAATTTTATCACTAATGTTGAATATATATTTTATTTTTAAAATTTCAGGTTATTATAATGTCTTATTGGAGTTGTAAGCGTGGTAGATCAAGGGAACCTTCCATCCAAATAGTTCGTGAGTGGAATGTTTTACTTGAGCGGCAGGTAAATCTGTCTGATTTTGTGGCTCTTATATGGGAGGGTCATTCCATATAAGAAGTGGTTGGGTACCAATCTTAGATCAGCGAGAAGAAGGAATGCAGATGCTTTCCTACATTGAGATCATTGCTGAGTTCTATAAAGAGTTAGGTGGTGCCAGTCCAGATGATGGAGGGGCATACAAGATCTGTGTCCAAGGAGTGCCTGTTATATTTTCAGCAGATGGACTCACTGCATATCACGATATTCCTAGGCTGGTCGATGCTTATCCGAACATGCCGCCTAGAGAGTCTGATCCTTCAGGTGATGTAGAGATGTCTCAGGACGATAGACTAGTTTACACATATGAGATTGATACACTTAATGATCACGAGGTCAAAGACTTGATTATTGGTCCAGATGCTCCAGTGTACGATGAGACGAAGAGCATTAAGCAGGCAGATTTATCTTTTTTCTTCAAGATCATGAATTTGATCATCGCCAACAATATTGACCCTCGGCAGCACAAGACTGAGGTTAGCATGGATCGAGCGAGATTTATGATACGGTTCGCTCATGTCATTCCGATCGACCTCGTGGGGTATATATTTGAGAGGATCTGATCAGAGGCTTAGTACATTATGACAGATATACTGCCATTCGGGATCTGATCACTTGATTTTTGCTATATTCTGAGGTCATGCCAGGAGTTGCCGAGTGTTCACGCCAGCCGATGGGACCGATCAACAGCATCACCCTGTCACGGAGCACGGGACACTCGAGATTTCATTTTCGTGGACCTGTTCCTGACGACAGGGCTGATATTCAGAGAGATGCACAGCCGCGAGATACCGAAGTATCGACTGGTGAGGCATCTACATAGGCTGAGGCATCAAGCACATCTACTTATGAGGAGATGGCTGACATACTGCGTGCTGAGATTGGCATATACACATCAGCGGTGATCGATGCAGTGCATACTGCAATGCATAGTGCCATGACTAAGTTGCATACAGAGATTACGGCTAGCGTATCTGAGTTACGTACAGAGGTTAATGAGTTATGTACAAAGATTAATGCCAATAGTGCAACTCA
Organism: Pterocarya stenoptera; assembly: GCA_003123785.1. Classification (NCBI taxonomy): domain Eukaryota; kingdom Viridiplantae; phylum Streptophyta; class Magnoliopsida; order Fagales; family Juglandaceae; genus Pterocarya; species Pterocarya stenoptera. The sequence continues at coordinate 29,946 of QEOT01124195.1, read as the reverse complement.
GGTCACGCTTAGTACTCAACTGGCACAGGTAGAGAGACAATTACTTGTAGTCGAGGATGTGTGTAGAGACCTCGCATCACAGTCGTAGTTTCTATTTTTTATTTATATTTGTTTTTGTTATAGTTATGGACAATATATATGGTGTTTTGATAATTTGCTTTAGTTGTAAATTAAATATTTTATCTTTTCTAGAGTAATTATTGATTTATATTATGTGGTGTATGGCTGATAATATTTATTTAACTAAAAATCTTATTTAACATAAAATAAATCATGAGAATATTTTTAAATTAATTACATAAAATTAATTAATGAATTTGTATATATGATATATATTTTTTATATTTTGAGTTATGTACAGAGATTAATATTATACGTTCAAATGTATAAATGTGGTGCTTGAATATGTTCGTACTAAATATATTCCGTTCAAACGGTTTAGAAACCTTCCTGCCAGGTTTTGCCACCAAATTTTTCCCGTTCAAACACAAATAATTATCATTCAAGTGGTTTTGAACTTTCCCCGGCATAATAAAATACTTCCCCGCCAAGATTTTTCCCCTCAAACGTATTTTTTTCCGTTCGAACGATTTTGTAAAGTTATCAATTTTTTGAGATGAAATTTAAATTTCGTCCCAAAAATGACTTCTAGGGAGAAATTTATGTCATCCCTAAATATTTTCATCCCTAAAAGTCAATTTTGTTGTAGTGTATACGGGACCAAATCCACCTTGTCCAAGTTTGTTAGATTGGTGGAAGTTGTTCGTTGCACTTGCTAGCTCCTCAAGACTGAATATTGGTAGCTGATCTTGGAGTTTATCTTGGTTCATGTTGTCTACAAGATTTTCTTCACATTGAAATCCTGGGTACATTCTCCCTATATAGAACAATAACTTTTGCTTAGTACTTTAGCCAGTCATAGTGATAGAATCGAATTTAGAATAGTATAGAAATTGAGATGCAAAAGAGAGAATGTGAAGATATAGAGAGACAATCTAATTCTAGAGAATTGGGTTGGGCCGGAACCCAGTCAGGATTTGAATCCCGGGTTATGGGCCAGGTATACCCGGTCTAGTACCCAGTTGAACACCCCTACAGTTAAGATCACAACCATTTACATTTTTCTTATGCCTCCTCAATTTATTTAACTTCATTCACTAAATATAAAAATTTTGGGTTATAATTTTGGTTGGTTACTTTTTGTAATAGTAGAAAGTAAATGATGTATAGACTGTGTTAATGCAGGATTTTTGGAACAAGAAGGTGTTAAATAGGCATAGTTGTTTAAAAGATGGATATGTATGCAAGTTGGCAGGCACCCCAAAGACCAGATGGTGGGAAAGGAGAGGGCGACTCATACCATGACACGAGTCTTGTCTTCCCCCACAAATTATAAACCTGGATTCTGGTCCTTTTTAGACATTGAAACGAACCAATTTCTTTATTTCTGTGTTAAATATTTTTAGACATTGAAACAAACCAATTTTTGTCTTAGATTTCAATATAGTCTGGAATGATTTATGTTCCCTCATTCTACACATACACAATAAAAGTCTGAAACCATTTTTATAAAACATATAAGCTTTACGAGTTTTCAAAGTTTCAAACCAAACTCACATGACAAGGTGTAAATGAAAACTAGAGCATAAAGGGACTGTGCCATCTAAACAATAAAATAAATCCAGAAAAACACAACATGGTGCCATCTAAACAACAACAAAAATCCAACATCATCTAAACAACAAAACAAATTCAGAAAAACCCAACATGATCCTATCTAAACAACAAAACAAATTCAGAAAAAATCCAACATCATCTAAACAACAACACAAATTAAAAAAAACCCAACATGATCCTATCTAAACGACAAAACAAATTCAGAAAAAACCCAACATGATGGGATGCAGAAATGAGGGGCTGAGATGGAAATGAGGGAAGTGGCCGTTGAGGGGGATGAGGGGCTGAGTTTGCCACCCGGAATCGTGGTCTGTGCCTGAGGAGGCGACGGAGGAGAGGAGCTTCGTTTCAGAGAGGGATTTCAGAGCACACACAGAGGAGCTTCTTCGTTTCATCCAAAACCATTTTGACACTAGTGGAAGACACGGGATAAGCTTTTTGTTTTGGACATTTCTTTTTTTTTTTAATTAATAAAATATTGCCATGTGGGCAGGCCAGGTCAAGCGAGATGGGGGAGCGGGATTCAGAGCGGGGGTTGTAGCTTTATCCTTCACTTCACAATGTAAATTAGAAGCTGAACAATATGCCGTCAAAAATTGCTTTGGGATTTGGGTGTGCTCAATGCACAGCTCTGCTTTCTTGATTGTGAGTGTTAGCATGCGTTGTCGTCTCCACGGCCATTTATGGAATATAAAAATTTAGTTGCATATTTATAAGGTATTTCAATAATGGAAGAAGACGTAGTTTGTTAGTAGGGTTATGCTGTACATCAGCCCATATTATATATTATATATATTTTAAATTTTTTATTATTTTATTTTTGTTAAATTAATTAAGTTATTCTACTTATCATCTATACATCACACAATTATTATGGAAAAAAAAATTTTAAAATATGTGGTGTGGCAGATAATGATAAGTAGAATTATTTTTGTTAGTAAATTGATAATCATATAATCCATAATAATGTTTGTGCAGGTAGAGAAATTACAAATGTTAATTAACTAATTGTCATAAAGAATAAATTAATTAACTCTCCTTTACAAATAATTAATTAAGTACTCCCATTCAATTAATACAAACACAATTGTGCAAATTGAAGAAGGGAAGAACTATATACCCCAACTACCAACTTGGAGTGAGATCTGACTTTCGCAGGAGGGGGAGGAGGTCTAGGCTTCCTCCTCCTCCTCCCTTTCCTTCCTTCCTTCCTTCATTTACCCACCTTGTTTATCAAGGTTTCTTTTACCTAATTTTATTTGGCTTTCTTAAACGTCGAAAAAGATAGATCTACAGCTTTTCGACAACTCCCGAGAGACATGCACGGCACAATCAGATTTACAGGTCAAAAATTGTTTGGAGGAAAGTGGTACTTTTGCGAAAATCACAACGTGTGGTTCTCATGCACTGCCCACATTTGTGTGTGGTTCTCAGGCACTGCCCCTTCCGGCAGCTCTTCTCGATACACGTGCTAGATCATCGGACTCGCCACATCATACCTTTCAAATCTGAGTTTGTGACTGAAAAGAGATAAGTGTATTGCCTTCACGGACCGTCACAGAATTTGAAGTCTACTAAAGTTGGTTCAAACTGTAATCCGTCCTTTTACGCATCTATGTTACTGCTTTCCTTTTTGGTTTCCATATTGTTAATTAAAAAAAAAAAAAACAGAGGTCGTCTCTCTAACGTTTGTTTGTAGGAGTTGAGTCGTCTCTTTCTATGAATGAAGAGGCTGAGTCTCTGTTTAGGTAGTGAGTGTTGTCTCTTGGACGTTTGTCTATAGAGAATATCAACAATAATGAAGATCAGACTAGTCACAAAAAGAAATATTGTACTGGTGGAGTTCCAAATGCATTATTTTGGTTTATAATGTAATATTTGTTATGTGGACATTCCAGAATGTAACTGGTTCAGGATGTAAGTTTCTCCAATGAATGAATTATGACAGTTTCTTTTAAAAAAAACACACAATTGTGCAAATTAAACTAATTTATCGTAGTGATTCCTTCCTGGGCGCATGAAATAGTTGAATTTAACAGGTTGAATGAGAATGAAAGTTGAAACATACCGGAGCCTGACATAGGTCATGATGCGAGAGATCAACTTCATTGTTTCTTGACTATTTTGCACGGCATGGATTAATGCACGTATCTTAATCCACCAATTTTTTCTTCTTAATTTCTTTCTCTACTTCTTCTTAAGCTTGATAAGGTAGATTATACAAAAAGAAATTAAGAGTGGAACATTAACCAAAAGAAATGATAATAAAAGTTACAATTATAATGTCTAGCCCCAATGGTGAAACCTTTTTTTTCTCGTTTAATTACACAGATGAGATCAGATCAGATGAAAGTTGAAAGTTGAATAAAATATTATTAGAATAGCATTTTTTAATATTAGTTTTATTTTGAGATTTGAAAAAGTTAAATTGTTTATTATATTTTGTATAATTTAAAAAAATTATAATAATTAGATCAGATAATTTGTGTTGTGTAACCAAACGAGACCTAAAAGAAATTGCGACACTCTGTAGACATTATAGGATTCTGCTTTATAGCTTTTAAATTTGATTCTAAAAAATAAAAACTATTTATTAAAAATACAAACAATGAGCAATATATAATGTTTATAGAAGATAGCACATATGATTGCAAAATTGGTTGATTTTAGGTCTGTTCATTCGGACCTGATTTCTTTCCAGCCCGATTTGGAATCCAGACTGGGTTTTTGTTTTTTATTTTTTGTTTTTTTCGATTTACAACTTTCCCACATCCTTCAATTCACTATTTTTCTACACCAGACATTTTGAAACATGCACTCCTTTGTAATTTGTTAAGATGCAAAATTAGTTACTCGAGGGAACACCAAGCAGCTTGCTACTACTTCTCCTACTCCTCCTTTATCTTCAACAATTTCCTCCACCCCACTATCATCAATCTCAAGTATTTTCAATTGCTCGAGACAACTTATGAGTGAGGTTGAAAAGAAACTTTTCAGACTTTGATAAGTGTTATTCATAGAGACGTATATTTCTTCTAGATTTTGAAATTTGAATTGTTTTGGCATATTCAATCCATTCATGCTTTATCTTGGGTAGGCCATCCAAATACAATCCTTCCAAGCTAGGGAATGCAGCCTGTAGGATTAAATTCTTTGTATCAATTAAAGATGCCAAATATTTCTATGCTTCAACTTTGAAAATATGAAAAAATAAAGTGGGGAAATAATATAAAATAACACAAATTTGAGAACAGTGCTAATCCAAACTTTTTATAACTGATGGGGAAGATACTTGAAGAAAACATTTCACTTGTAAAAATATTCACGACATGTTGGCTTTGATTTAAAAACTAAAAAACATCGAGTGCAACCCGAAACTCAGGTTCTGGGTTTTTAAAAACTAGTTACAATCCAGGTTTCGGTCCAATTTTGAAACACGGGTTTTGGTCCAGGTAAATCTGAGTTCCTGGACCAGAATCTGGATGAACAGTCCTAGTTGATTGCACTTCACAATGTTCATTATGTGGCCTGCTTGTTATATAATGTGAAGGCAAGAAATCTTAACATTACAAATTGTAACTAGAAGGGATGTTCACGTTCCCTTATAAGGCTGGGCCTAACTCGTCCTCAGAAGGCCCAGGCACCAAAGCATAATCGGCCCACGGGTCAGGATAAGTGGAAGGAGACCCAAGGCCAATGTGGGAAGAGGATTGACGTGGAATGATTGGACTTCAACCTCTCTGACCCAACTTTGTACACACACGTAGTAGTAGGGTCACGCCGCATTTAAAGATGTGTTCCTAATAGAACATATAGAAGGTGGCCATACTCTCCAGCTTGCCGCAAGGAACACAATTTGAAAGAGCCACGCTGCATTAAAGGCAACAATGTGGTACCATGTACGGAAGACGAGCACCTATGATATGGGATAGGGAAGACCACCTTGGTAGGGAGTATAAAAGCAAAACTCCAAGTTAGAATTTTTTTTTTTTACGTTCTCTAAAGTATAAAATATTCCTTCTAAGGATCGACAAACTAACTTAAGTATCAAAGATGTTTCATCAACTTTGAGCTCTCACTTTCCTTGTATTGTAGGGGATCGAGCTCGTTGATCGATGTGCGAAATATGTCATGAACAATAACTATTTGCCGTCAAAAACTTCTTTTGGGAATTTTTTGTGTGCTCAATGCACAGCTCTACTTTGCTTTCCTTCTTTGGGTTTTATTGATTCGTAATGCATCGTTGATTTCCTTTCAATTACATTATGTTCCAAACGTATTTGCATGTTTTATTATTGTTTTTTGTAATGAAAAAAACGTGTATCGCATTGATTTTGCCATGAAGACCTTTCCACTATAATCTCTCAATTTCTTCATTCTTGACTATGAGTGTTAGGATGTGGTCTCGTCTCCATGGCCATTTAGGCCCCGTTTGTGTAACACTTGGGTTCAGCGCCAAGCCACACTCAAAATTTTTTTTTGCTACGAGACATATTTATTTTCGGTAGGATATGATTTTTATTTCAGCTTGATATTTAAGGTTAAATCTCATCTACCTAAAGAGTTACCCAAGAAAGTCTTCTAAAGGCTCGAGTGTATTATTGGAGGACAAATTTATTTTGGACATGAAGATTTAGGCCATTTTAAATTTCTAAGTTCATTTTTCAAACCGATTAGGGTTACAATTTTTAGAGTTCCTTTCTCATTAAAATTCTTACACACACGCACACATATATATATATATTCATACAGTAGATCTTTTACTCAGCCAGCTTCCTCACCCACATACACCACATACATACATGATGCTTTGCTCCACTCCCATGTGCCGGCCTCATCACCAATGTGCACCCACGTACAGAATTTCCTTTCCTCCATTCCCATGTGCTAGCCTTTCCTCTTACATACACAACACACACACTATTACTTTTCCATGCACATGTCGTCCTGTCCTATCCTTTCCTTTCCACCACCCTATGTGATTTCACGTCCACCCCATTTCTTTGCTCTAAGGTTTACCACCATCCCTCTCTGTCCTTCCTTCATATCTATAAATAGACATGTATTCTTCCCCTACAGATCAACCTAAGCTATTGCACCTCCACGCAGCCAACTCAGCACCTTCACAAAACCACCATGCAGCTACTGCTACCTTCTTCAACCCCCATCATAGATACCCATATTAACCTCCATCGTCACGTGAAAACTGACACCACCGAAGTGTAGTCACTACGAAGCCCCACTATCACATAGAAGCCACCTAGCCGTGCACCATCACCCCACCTCACAGAAAATACCAACCCGCAAGCCTCCAAGTTCAGCTTTCACATGCGGGCTATACCACCATATTTGGTAACCAAGCAAAATTTCACAATCGTTCCACTCCAACAGCCACCCTATAAGCTTGACACTTCACGTTGCCAACCCATGAGCCACCACAGCAGCACCCTGCACCACCATCCAATGCTGTCGAGGCAACTTTAAAAGGATTGCCCCTCTATTTTTCCATCTACCTTCCCTTTGTGAGTCAATGCAACCACTATAACCGAAAACGCCATCACGTTGAGACCCTACAGAAACTGCCGGTGAAGACTTCTTGTCACCCATAAGTGATTTAAATTGTTATTAAGTAAAGATTTCTTTTAAAAGTAAACGATAATAGTGTAATTTTATTTTTACACTTTCGATATGATCTAGTTTATTAAATAAAAGTTGTTGTTTAATTTAAAATATTTTGGTATAATTATATTATCTAGTATTAAATTTATAATTTAATTACAATAGTAATAAGTTAGAATTTAATATCTTAGTCGGAGCAATTAAGTGGATATTGATAGATTTGAAAAAAATGATGATATTTTAAGGTTATAAGAATTTTAGGTATTGAGAAATTACAATAAGTTAATTTTAACATTTTTTAGATTTAATTATCGAAATACGTGTCCAACTTGAAATTTATGAAACTTACATGATTATAGGTGACCAATAATTTTTGGAAAAGCTAAGAAGCTCAGGTAAGCAAGATTTCTATGTTAGACTTTGCATAAAAATAAAATGGACTAAGGTCAATTTTGAAAAAATATGCATGTTATGTTATGAAGAGAAATTTAAAACAATCTCAGTTATTTATTCTGCATGACTCATGAAATTCTATATAAGAATAAAGTACTTTCTGTCATGACTGGTGTAGACATGAATAAAGTTTTGGCATTCTGTTTCTGAACTGTGCAAAAGATAGCGAATATGAAATTTTGTACATAAATTGTGTTTTCGTGATCTGATTTTGATCTATTTTGAAAATATTCTGTACTTTGATATGATATGATGTGATTTTTGAAAACCTCTGGCATGACATTTTGTTTCTCTTTCTGTTCTGTTCTGACTTTACTGTGGCAATTAAGTTGGTACCAACCCAAACTGTGGCCTCTGTTTGGGTTGGTACCAACTTTTCTGTTTCTGGTACACCCACTTTGGTAAAAAAGTGATTTTCTGCATGGCCTTTTCTGTGTGCACAGAATAATAAGGGGAAGATCCACATTCTGTTTCTACTTTGTTGGCCGCTGGGGTTTGCACAACCCTACCACGGGGGTTAAACATTATCTCTATTCAGATATGATAAGATAAAATGAATAAGTTTAGTTATGCTATGCCAACTGGATTTTGATTATGGATATTTTTTAACTTTCTCTCTAATATTTTTTATAACATATTCAAACTCAGCATTTTGAAAATAAACAGTGTTTTGTTCTGCATTCTGAACTTTATAAATGCTGATGTTTGTATACTAATATCTGTTTTATACTTAGTTGTTGATAACTCACCCCTTGTCTCTACAATATTTTTTAGATAATTATGATGCTTCTGTAACGACCTGCCCTGCGAGGGGGTGGAATTGCCATGTACATACCTATTCTTAGTATATTTTTCTTTTCATTTTCATTCCTTTCTTTTTCCCTCGCCATCAGGGAAGACACTAAGCGTCTGCCTCTCTCTCTACAGTAATGCCTTACTCCCCAGCCTTTTCTTCATTTCCTGGATGTTTAAAACATTTAAAACAAAAGTGAGTCTAATACTCAGTAAGTAGTACACCATGCAGTGAACATACTAGACATCTATTCTTTTTCTTTTGAAAACATGCATACATAAACATTTCCTAACATTTCATGCATAAACATTCTTAGAAATAACTAGGCTTTCATGCATAAACATCTTTCATGCTTTTCATCTTTCATGCATAACATGTTTTTAATGCATTACATCTTTTCATACTTTTTATCTTTCACTTTCATAGGCCATTGCACACTATTACGCTCTGCATGCTAGTGTTAGTGGTCTTTTAGATCTATGGATTCGCTTGTGGCCACGTGTTGGAATCCCATTCCGTTAGGGTGCAGCACTGGGTACATTACCAGATACTACGACCCAACATTGCAATCTGCCCATTCATTCATTGGGTACCCCTTTCCATTCTTGTGGCCATTACGTGTTTTCATACAGTGAAACTTTCGTTTCTTGGACCGTATGACCCAAAAAGCTCCTAATCTCTTGGACCGTCTTAGGTCTAGGCTATTTTGCAATTGCCTTGACCTTCAAAGGATCCATAGAGATCCCATCTGCAGACATTATGTGATGAAGGAAATAAATCTTCTGTAGCCAAACTCACACTTAGTCAGTTTGGCATACAATTTCTTCTCCCTTAAAATTTGTAGGACCACTTCCACATGCTTTGCATGCTCCTCCGAGCTCTTAGAATAGACCAGGATATCGTCAATAAATACGACAGCAAACTGGTCAATGTACTCCTTGTTCTGAAAGCAGTCGTAGGAGCATCTTCTACCTAAATCTTCAAATGGTGGTATCTCGAACAGAGATCGATCTTTGAGAATGCCTATGCTCCTTGAAGTTGATCAATAGATCATCGATATGAGGTTACGGATATCGATTCTTAACGGTCACCTCGTTCAGCTCTCTATAATTGATGCAAAGGTGCAACGATCTATCTTTATTCTTCACAAAGAGGATTGGTGCTCCCCACGGTGACATGCTAGGGCGAATAAAGCCCTTCTCCAATAACTGCAGCTGATCCTTAAGCTCCTTAAGCTCTACAGGTCTGTCCTGTAGGATGTTTGGGTGATCGGCGTCATTCCCAGTAGGAGGTCTATTGAGAATTCAATCTCTATCCGGAGGTAAACCAAGTAGCCCATCTGGAAAGACGTCGGAGAATTCTTTCACTACCTCGATGTCCATAAGTTGGGGCTCATGTGATTAAGGCATAACCAAAATAGCCAAGAATCCCATGCAACCCTTCTTCAGCATCTTGGTGACCTTTAGAGCGGAAACCATCTTGGGCTTAGGCTGCTAACCCACTGCACAGAAGTGGAACTCTGTCTCACCAGGTGGTCTAAAGACCACCATCTTCTCGAAGCACTCCATGTAGGCTTGGTGCTTAGACAACTAGTCCATACCCAAATGGCATCAGACTCCTCCATGTCTAATAGGATTAAATCGGCAAGGAGGTGCCGACCTTGTATCTCTATCACGCATCCCTTAAATACAGAACTACAATTTATGAAGTCTCCAAGTGGAGTAGAAACAGACATCACACGCTCCAAGGACTCTAGAGTCCACTCACTTAAACAAGCAACTCACGGTATATAAAATAATGTGTGACACCATAATCACTTAATACTAATGCACGATAGGGAAAAAGGGAAAGAACTGGTCAATGAGAGCTTCTTTAAATATCGCCTACAAAGGTGGAGTTGCCTCACGTAACTCTTGCGGAATAAGCCCACGAGTAGACTTCCAACATCCGTTCGCCACGTCAATTAAGTTGTAAGCAGCGAATTCCATCTTCTCTCATTTCGAACACGAGATTTTGTAGAAGATTTGCTCTAGGCGCTCGATCTAGTCGTTAGCATCTGCTACCGAGTAGTTCGAAGGTTGTTGAATGTCGGATTTGCTTGCATCTTGATTTGTCTGCAAATAGGTATCTCTATCAGGCATACGATTGCAGTGGTGAGGTCCCTCGTATCTCGGGGAACCTCCTGCTGATTCTCCACACTATTGGAGTGGGGTCACCCCCAACATGTATAACAGTAGCATTGGACTCATATGAAACAAATACTTATGACTTGCAATCATCCTAACATTATTCATGATACTTAATAAGAAAATACCTTTTAAACTTGCTGCGGAGCTTGGCATACTTTAGAGAGAGGACTTCAGCTTAGTTCATCCTTAAAGTCTACAGGACCTTATAACCTTTGCTCTGATACCAAACTTGTAACGACCCTGCCCCGCGAGGGGGTGGAATCGCCACGTACATACCTATTCTTAGCATATTTTTCTTTTCATTTTCCTTCTTTTCTTTTTCTCTCGCCATCAGGGAAGACACTAAGCATCTACCTCTCTCTCTGCAGTAATGCCTTGCTCCCCAACATTTTCTTCATTTCCTAGACGTTTAAAACATTTAAAACAAAAGTGAGTCTAATACTCAGTAAGTAGTACACCATGCAGTGAACATACTAGACATCTATTCTTTTCCTTTTGAAAACATGCATACATAAACATTTCCTAACATTTCATGCATAAACATTCTTAGAAATAACTAGGCTTTCATGCATAAACATCTTTCATGATTTTCATCTTTCATGCATAACATGCTTTTCATGTATTACATCTTTTTATCCTTTTTATCTTTCACTTTCATAGGCCATTACACACTGTTACACCCCACGTTTAGTGGTCTTTTTGACCTATGGATTCGCCCATGGCCACGAATTGGAATCTCATTCCGTTAAGGTGCAGCACTGGGTGCACTACCAGATATTACGACCTGGCATTGTAATCTGCCCATTCATTCATTGGGTACCCATTTCCATTCATGTGGCCGTTACGTATTTTCATACGTTCAAACTTTCGTTTCTTTACAGTCTTTTCGTTCTTTCATTCATAGGAAAGGAACGTCACTTAAAAGCATGAATCTAATATCATTTAAAGCTTTCACATTGTCTTAAGGCATGAGCTTAAACATCATTTAAAGGCATGAGCTTAAATATTATTTAAAAGCATAAGCTTAAACATCGTTTATAAGCATAGGCTTAACATCATTTAAAAGCATAGGCTTAACATCATTTAAAAGTATAAGCTTAACATCGTTTAACAGCACCAGCATAAATACCATTTAAAAGCATGAGCTTAAACGTCATTTTTAAAAAAAACATGGGCTTAACATCATCTTTCAAGACATCTTTTAAAACGTCAGTTCTCAGGGACCTTTTAAAATGTTTTCTCAGGAATATTTTAAAACGTAAGTTCTCATGAATATTTAAAGCATCAATTCATAGGAACATCTTAAAATTCGTTTAAAACATTACTTGAAGCATAAAACATGAAACGTTCATTTCATTTCTTTTCATTTGCAATTAAACATTTTCATCATCTTTCTTAGTTCAATGCACATGCATTTTTATGAATAAGATACATTTTCATGCTATACTACGTATAGGAAAAATCATAAGTTTCTTGAGAGAACGTGCATGAAAATCTCATGGCTTAGAATCTACATGCATGCATTACCTTATACATGTACACACAATTATAATTGAAATGGTACTTAACATGGGCTATCAAGAAAGGGTTGTGCATACTATATTCATTTATTCTTTTCATTAGAGAAACATTTGCAATAAGAGATATATTCTTTCATAAAGAGAGTATGGTGTAAGAAGCATGGTTATAGCAACTTACCTGTGAGCTTTACTAGCGAGTTCCTTTGATCTTAAAAATAGACTCCTTGCTATGGAGTCATAAGCTTGAAGATGATGAGAGGAGTTGGTTTCTTAAAGATCAAAAGAGAAGAGAAGAAGAGAGGTGTGCATTCGGCTTGGAGGAAAAAGATGAAAACTTTTTATTATTTTTCTCTTGGGTGAAACCGACGGTATTTTTTTTTTGGGGGGGGGAATGCCTTAGGATCACTTTTGGTCTTTCTCTCCTCTCTTTGATGCCTTAACCGAAGGGTGCAAGAGGAAGAGAAAAATTAAAGAGCTTCTCTTGGAAGCTAATTGGATGCAAGAGTGAGAGGGAGATAAATGGCTTCCCTTGGAAGCTTGGGGTGGCTTGGACGAGGGGGGGGCTTGAAGGAAAATGATTACAAGGCTTCTCTTGGAAGCTAAGGAATGGGTGGTGGAGATCTATCCACCTCAAAATGTTTTTTACCTACCAATCTAATGGTAGAGATTAATTGGGCCATTTTCTAAATAAATAAAAATTAAAGGGCTTTAAGAGAAATATTTCAAAGTCTTAAAAATAATATTTCAATTTATTTTAATAAATCACATTTTAAAATAAAACATACTCATCTTAAAAATCAATAATTGAAAGTACTAATAAAAATCTTTATCTCAAAATATTTAACTTAAAGAATTAATAAAGTGACGTAAAGACCTATGTAGTAGGATACGGGTATTACAGCTTCAACTGAAAGTCAAGAGTAGGAAATGTTAGCAATGTTTGATAGTCATAGTGGAAAAAGTGTCAAAGGGTACAAAAAATTATTGGAGGATTTTATTTAGTGGATTTTGTATTTCCTTTTTATTTGGTATTTTGAGTCTTGGATATTACCAAGTCTTCGTGGAGATTTTGATTTATTTTATTGGGAATTTCTTTGTTATTCCTATGAAGGAACATCAATATTTGGGTTTTATTAATAAATTAATACCTTATGGAGTGATCTGGTTTTTATATAAGGAAATTGGAGTTTTATAAATATATTATTAGAGTTGGTTTT
>QEOT01124195.1:0-16100 GCA_003123785.1 Pterocarya stenoptera | reverse complement strand
TTTTTTTTTTTTTTTTTTTTTCTTTAAATTTTTTATACCCCTTAGATGAGCATTGGATCTACAATTTAGAACTAGAAGGGAAAATTTGCCGTGAAGAGAGGTAGACTTGTTTCACATAACTGACTGTTCTACAATAAACAGCGTCGTTCATTGTTGAAAATTAGTTTCTTGATAATATAGCATCCATGTCGGGATGAATAAATTCTTTTCTAAATTTTAGTTAAAAATCATTTTTTTTGTTTTAAATTTTACTTATCTTTTAAAAATATTCTACATTTTATCCTATATTCTTTCTTTATTCCATTAAAATAATATTTCTCTATTCTTTTTTTATTCTTTTTTAACTCTTTTTTTTTTCTTTTTACATTTTCTTAACTATTCAATTATTTATCTTTCCCTTCTGTTTGTGTTTTAAACTATTAGGCCCTATTTAGATATAAAAAGTGTTTCATCTCATCCCATAATTACAACTTTCTCAAATTGTCACAGAAAAGATAATAAACAATTCAATTTTTTCAAATCTAATAAAAAAGTATTATTAAAAAAATAGGGCCTAACATAAAGTAACATTTTGTTTATCACTGGGGTCTTATAGAAATGGTGAGGAGTGTTGGTTTATCACTGGGGTATGTGGGCATCCAGATACAAAGTATAGGCATGTGGTTTGGGATTTGATTAAATCTTTATACAGAAGAGAGGAGCCATGGGTAGTTTTTGGGAATTTTAACGAATTAGTTAGCCTCAATGAAAAAAGAGGTGGTAGGAGGAGGCCTGAAAAACAGATGGGGGAGTTTAGGGATATCATTGTGCCTTAAGAGATTTAGGCTTTAAAGGGCCACAATACACTTGATGTAATGGAAGAGAGGGGGTGCAATGTGTCAGTGAAAGACTCGACTGTTTTTTGGCAAACACTCATTGGAGGACCTGCTTCCCACAATCTTGTGTTACTCATGGTTCTGTGGCCTACTCTGATCACCTTCTTATTTGGTTAGAGCTAGAAGGGGGAGTACTGCCAAGACTAAGACAGAAATTGTTTCAGTTTGAAGCCATGTGGGTAGGGGAGAAAGAATGTGAAAGGATTATTGAAAATTCATGGAGGAATGATGCTGATGGGAGTGATATGGAAGAGGTGATGGCCATGATTTCTAATTGCAGCCAGAAATTGGAAGTGTGGAATCGGGTGTTTTTTGGTAGGGTCCAGTATCAGTTAAGAAAAGCTAAGCAAAAACTTCAATACTTACAAGAGGCTGGCTCCACCCATGGTGATAGAGAGGCACACTTATTAGCAAGAGCAGATGTTCAAACCTAACTGGAAAGGGAGGAGATCATGTGGAGACAATGCTTAAAAGCATTATGGTTAAAAGAGGGGGATCAGAATTCTAAGTACTTCCACACAAAAGCCTCTCATAGAAGAAGGAGAAATGGTATTAAAAGATTAAAAGATGCTAATGGTGAATGGCAGGAAGGGGGGAGAAAAGAAAGGATCATTTTGGAGTATTTTCAGAATTTGTTCACAGCTACTGAGGAGAGGGTTCAAACAGATTTCTTGGAATGTTTAGATGGAAGGGTGACAGAGTTGATGAATGAAGATTTGACTAGGCCCTATTCTGAAAAGGAGATTATTGATGCATTGAAAGAGATGAATCCTTTGAAGGCTCCAGGCCCGGATGGAATGGTACCAATTTTTTTTCAGAAATATTGGCACGTAGTTGGAAAAGCAGTGACAACAGTAGTTTTGAAAGCCTTACAAACAAGTTATTTTCCTTCTGCTTTGAATCACACATTTATTACTTTGATCACAAAGAAGAAAGTTACTGAAAATGTCGCTGAATTTAGACCAATCAGTTTATATAACGTTGTGTATAAGCTAATCTTAAAGGTTATTGCTAATAGATTGAAGAAAATACTGCTTGAGGTTGTGTCTAAGTCACAGAGTGCCTTTGTGTCAGGGAGGCTTATTACCGACAATGTCCTTGTAGCCTATGAACTCATTCATTTTTTAAAGCACAAAACAGTAGGTAAACAAGGGTATATGTCAGTTAAACTCGATATGAGTAAAGTCTACAACCGTGTTGAGTAGAGCTTTGTAGAAACTATTATGTTTGCTTTGGGGTTTGATAAGAAGTTTGTTGATATGGTTATGAAGTGTGTTACTACTGTAAGCTTTTCTGTGCTGATAAACGGTGAGCCAAAAGGACCTATTGTCCCTAGTAAAGGTTTGAGGCAAGGAGACCCCATCTCTCCTAACCTATTTTTATTATGCACATAAGGGCTAACTGCTTTATTACAAAAGGTTGAAAGGAACCATGTGCTTAAGGGGATTAAAGTTTGTAGAAGGGATCCTCAAGTTAACCACCTGCTGTTTGCAGATGACAGTGTAATTTTCTACAAAGCAAATGTTGAAGAAAACAGAACTGCTCAAAGGATTCTAAATATTTATGAGAAGGCTTCTGGTCAAAAGATAAACAAAGAGAAAACAACTATGGTTTTCTCAAACAATGTACCAGATGCAGTAAAGGAGGAAATTCTACAGGTGTGGGGGGTTACTGAGGTTCAATAGTTTGAGAAGTACTTAAGCCTTCCTCCCATGGTAGGTTGGTAAAAAACAAGAGCTTTTTCTAAAATAAAGCTGAAAGTTTGGAGTAAATTGCAAAACTGGAAAGAACAACTTCTATCTCAAGGGGGCAAGGAAATTTTGATAAAGGCTGTGGCTCTCTCAATTCCAACTAACTCAATAAGCAGTTTCCTATTACCTAGAACTTTATGCAAAGAACTGGAATTCATGATGGCAAAGTTTTGGTGGGTCAAAAGAAAGATGAAAGGAAAATTCATTGGCTTAGTTGGGGAAAAATGTGTGAACCAGAAGTTAAAGGTGGGCTGGGTTTCAAGGACTTACAATCCTTTAACATGGCTCTTATTGCCAAGCAAAGTTGGAGGATCCTATAGGCAGAAAACTCACTGATCTATAGGATATATAAGGCAAAGTACTTTCCACAGAGTACCTTTTTTGAGTCTAGGTTGGGTCACAATCCCTCATTTACCTAGCAAGGGATATGGATAGCAAAGAAATGGGTATGGAAAGAATGTATGTAACAACCCGATCCTAAGTTTAGACTATAAGATAAGTTTTATTATTATTATTATTATTATCAGATTTTATAGGATTATTAAATTAGAGTTCTATAAGATTAAGATTCCTAATCTTACTCACGGTTCCACTCCCATGCTCATGCACGTCTCTTTGTCTCGAGGAATATTAATGGTTTCTTTAGATTATGGCACATGACTCTAGGAATTTCTTGTAGCATGGATATCTAAAGTTTATCGGAATTGTGTACTAGAGTTACGTGTCAATTTGGTTATGACATTGTAATTGGTTGAAGGAAGGTGAAGTTGGGAAACTATTACTTTCAGAATTGATAGTGCATCTGGTTCATGAGAATGGATGGAGATTGAATTATATTTGATGGAGTCTTACTTAAGGAAATTAGAGAACGTAATTAGTAGGTTTTGGAGTTATAGCAGAAATTTGCATATGGTGATTGGTATTCATGACTATTGATGGAAAGTATATTATGTAATTTGATTCTTTCGCCTAGTATGAATGGTGAACAAAAGATCTTTGGAAAATATCGATATGTAGAACAATGGAGCTATTGAAAGAAATTGTGGAGTCAATATATTTTTGAGGTACGAGAATTTAAGGTTTACGATTAGAAGATGATCTAAGTACACGTATGCCTTAGACATGCATATTAAAGTTGTAATGATTAGGTCGGCGTTATTAAAGAATAGCACGAGAAGTCGAGCTTTGATATTGAAGTTTAATTGATGTTGCTATGCCTATAATTGAGGTACTTATAATTAGAGATGTAGGCCATAACCATAGGCACATGATCATTGTGGAATTTCAATTTTTTTGAATTTTAGAATTGAGATATTTTATAGACTCTAAACTTTGGAGAATTTTAAATTGATGTTTATCTGAGGTTATTAATATATGAGGAGATTTATTTATCATTCTATGCGAAGAATTATTTATTATTTTATGGGGAAAGTTTATTTATTATTTTATGAGGAGACTTATTCATCATTTTATGTGGAAAGTTTATTTATTATTTTATGTGGAGACAATCACTCACTATTATTTGGAGAAAGATAATAGTTTGAGTGATATTATTAATAGGTTTTTTTTAATCAATCTTTTTGTCGAGGTATACATGAGTTTAGGCTTATATTGTATTTCTAAGCGTATGATCATTGACAGTAAGTGCACGTGTAAAAAGATTAGGAAAATATGACAGATATAGGAATTTTGAAATATTAGGCTCGAGTATAATATCAAAGATCTAAAATAGAAACATGGAAAGAATGTGATGGATAAGTGTGTAGGTTGCTTGAGGTATTAGCAAATTCCGATGATGGAATTTTTATAAGGAGGAGAGTTTGTAACAACCCGATCCTAAGTTTAGACTATAAGATAAGTTTTATTATTATTATTATTATTATTATTATTATTATTATTATTATTATCAGATTTTATAGGATTATTAAATTAGAGTTCTATCAAGATTAAGATTCCTAATCTTACTCACAGTTCCACTCCCATGCTCATGCACTTCTCTTTGTCTCTAGGGTTTTCCTTCTGGATCTCATCCAGCTAGGCTTATAAATATTGTTAGCCCTCCTGAATGAAAAGAACATCCTCTGCCGCCCAAGCTGCTTCCTCTCCGTGAGCTACCATGGAATCTAAACCCACGCACTCACACATGCACATCACTATGTTTATTTATACACTTCATGCACAGCCCGCACCTACTGCCTTCCATTTGTTTTCTCTAGGGTTTCCTCCATGCCTATATATATACACACACGGTTAGATCTCATATAGGAAGAAAACTCACGCCGCTGACCTTCCCAGCCCACACTCAGCCTCTCTCCACTTTCACTCAGTCGTCCCCTCCACGAAAGGCCGAGAGCCACCCACCGCGGCGACTCCACTGCCCAGACCATGCATGACCGTGAAGGCTCTCCAATACATATCGCACGTACACCACCCTGTGGCATCTTGCATCGCGGATGAGCACCTTCACGGCCAACCGTTTCTACCCAAGCCACCCATGCACGTCCTGAAATCATCCTCTGTTTTCATAAGCAAAAACAGAGCATTTCCATGCAACGGAAAGCAGCCAACCGTGAGCCTTGTTCTCCAACAGCCACCTTAAGGACATCGGAGCACCTCTCGGGCACTACAGAAGATCGCCGCTGAAGACTTTCCGTCACCCCAGATTAGACGCATGCCACCTCAGCCTCGACTACCTCACGGTGATCTCCTCGCCCTCTGTTATTCTCAGACTAGGTAGTTCTCTCTCTCTCACAGTCGCGTTGCCGACCACTTCCAGGTGCCCAGAACTGCCGAACCGTGCCACTGCCCTCGGTAAATCCCCTGCCTCACACGGCTCTCGCCGTTGCATGTGTTTCTCTGCACATATTAAGTTGCTTTTAGGTTTTAGTTTAGTAAGTGCAGATATTGATGAGATTATGTGTATGCCTAGTATTTTAAGGGATTGTTTTAAGAATAAATTACATTTATAAACTTACACTTAATTATATGCTAATATTTCATAAATATATTAGTCATAGGCTCATTTTTATAAGAAAATGTTTAAGGAATATGAGATGTATTTTAAAGTATATTATTGAGCTTATTATTTTAGTTAATATTCTTCCTCGTCTATTTTAGCCGGATTTTAATTAAATTAGTAAGTTATATTTTTAAATAGAAATTAAGAAATATATTAAGAATATTTAATTGATATTATTATTTCTTGTTTAATTATGTTAATTATAAGAAAGGAAACCTATTTCAAGAATTGAAGTTCTTATGGCTTATTTTTAATAGAATTGATTATATCTCAAATTATTATACTAAGTTATAATTTTCAAAGTAAGAATATGCTATTAGTATTATAATATGTTATTAGTATTTTAAGTATTTTAAAACATCAAGATTATTGAATATAGTGTTAAACAGACAATTTATTTGACTATCTTCTAGACTATGAATTTAATTAAGTAGGTTATTAGTACATGTTGTTTCTAGACAGATTTAGTAATATTTAATATTGTGTATAGGTGACGAGTACGAAATGAGATTCAAGAAGAAGCGCAGCAAGGTAAGTAATTTGATCACAAATTAGAAACATCACAGTTCAGCTTATATATCAGTATTATTCAAGCCAGTTTATTGTTAGCCATTATTTTATGTATCACTCATGTCATATGCAAATACGTCATCCAACATAGCACACAATCAGTTCATTCCGCATCATGTTTAGATTTAGAAATTATAATTATGTATGTATTATGTCATGCATCTCATGGTCATAAGACATGTAAGCTATCTTAAGTTCAAGTGCAAAATAAAATCAGTTCAGTTAAAACAGAACAGTCAGTTAAGTCAGATCAATAAGTTAATTCAAATGAATCAGTCATGCATAGCATAAACATCAGTATGAGCAGTCATGAATTTTAAGCTCTCAGCATGAAAAACATTTATGAAAACCTTATATTTAGTATGTTAACGTTGTGATGGTTTTCTTACTGAGTATTTGACTCATTTTAGTTTGTTTTCATGTTTTTAACCACCCAGGTGAGGATGATGATTACGAGCAGGCAGACCAGGATTAGAAGAGCAGTTGACTTAGTTTTAGACCTCTTAGAATGAAAAATTGATTTTTATGACATAACTTTTATTCAGTTTATTCATTTAAGTTTTTGAAGGCATTGTTATCAAACAAAGTTTTATGAAACAAATCCTAAATTATTTTTATTTAATATGAGATCTCTTGCCGGGTTTATTTTATGAAAAACACGTGACACTCCTAGCCTACGGGAAGGGAGTGTTACAATGTAGGTGGAGGATTGGTGATGGCAAAACTGCAAAGTTGTGGTCTGAAAGTTGGGTCCCTTGGACATCCAAATCTTTTAAGGGGCGCTGGTGCAACAAGGACAGAGGAGGATATGGAGACAGTGGACAGTCTTCTTGAAAATATAGGGAGTTCTGGTTCAAGATGGTGAAATGTAGAGAAGATTCGAGCTCTCTTCAATCCAAATGTAGCCTCTAATATTTTAAAAGTTGTAATAGCTCCGGGGGATCAACCAGATAAGTGGGTATGGGCGCAGGAAAAAAGTGGTATTTTCACGATAAAAAGTGCATACAGACTCATCAGAAGGAAGTTGTAAGAAAGTACAAGGGAATGCTCTTCAGCTAGCAGAGAGCAATCTTTGTGGAGGGCCCTATGGAAGATGAAGACTCATCATAAGGTAAAGGTGTTTGCTTGGAGGGCTTGTAAAGATGGGCTCCCTACTCTGTCAAATTTGAAAAAAAAAAGGTGCTAACAGAGGATGATGTTGCTTCTACAAAATAGGTACTGAAACTCTTCCTCATGCCTTATTTTACTGCACACAGATTAGACTTTACTGGCATAGTTTATTGCCTATGGTGGGAGTGTTGGGCAATGAATTGTCAATTATGGATATGGCAACAAAGATACATGAGGGTGGTAGGGATGATGATCTAGTTGTACTGTTCCTGGTAGCATGGGGTGTTTGGTTTAGGAGAAACAAGCTGATAAATGAGAACATTTGTATGGAACCGAGACAAGTTATTGAGCATGCTTTATCCATAAAAAAGGAGTTCTGTGATGTGCAGGCTATGCTGAGTAGTGAGTTAAAGAGCTTCTGCAGCTGGAAGCCTCCAAAATCTGGTTTTCTAAAATTAAATGTGGATGGGGCTATGTTTTGTGATTTACATAGAGCTGGTGTTGGAGTGGTGTTAAGAGATGATAAAAGAGATGTTATTATGGTGGCTAGCAAGGCAGAAAATGAGGTGGTAGATCCTGAGGATGTTGAACTCTTAGCTATTTTTAGAGGCCTTCAACTATGTGCTAATATGGGAATTCAGAAGATTATAATTGAAAGCGACTGCCTGTTGTTGATTCAAGACTTTCAAGAGGAAGTTGGCTTGTCATCTATGCATAGTATTTTGTTCTTAGAAACAAGGAAACTGTTATCTGTTTTTACTGAAACTAAATTTCTACATGTTGGTAGGTTAGGAAATGAGGTTGCTCATAGATTAGCTCGACATGCTTGGAATGTTGAATCACTTGATTTTTGGTACAAGTGTTGTGTTGCTATAAGTGTTGCGTTTATTGTTTTTGGTACCTTATGCTGTTCTTTATTATTATAATATTATTTATTACAAATTTTGGATGCTTGGTGTAGGCTTGATGTTTATATTCTGTGGGTTTTGTTCTTGGAAATATTTTGTAGACTAATATTATTATTGTTCTTGGATACTTTAGGGATTGTTCTTAACTGCAAGGGAAGATAAAAAGTTCAAGACTTGAATATCCTTGAGTTGACTGGGAAGAACAAAAGAACTAAACTTTCAAACTTGGCCCATTTCATTATTTTGTATTTTTCGGATGTTCAAGGCTATGTAATGAGTTGTGTAAATACTGTCAATTAATTTGTTATGGTTATGAATTTGAGGGGATTTTGTAATGAAGATTTTTTTGCAGCTTTTATATTAATTTTCCTGATTTTATATGACTATTTGCTGCTAGGTGAAGGCAACAAATGCTTATATTTTTTTAAATTTTACATAAAAGTATTTGCTAGGAGATCAGTTTGCTACAATTGACACTTTTGGTCACAAATATAATTTCCTGCAAGATAATTTCGCCAGAAAAGGGATTTTGCAGCCAACATTTTTTACCTTTTTAATCATGTCAAATGACTATTTGTGACTAGTTCTCCAAAACAAAAATCCTTTCTATTATGACTATTAGGGATGGAATTTTCTTTTCGTCCCAAATAAAATATATTCAAACGGTATTTTTTGCATTCAAATGATTATTAGGGACAAAGATTTTTTCGTCCCAAAAAAAAAAAAAAACCATTCGAATTCTTTCGAATGGAAATGACATATTTCATCTCAAAAAATATTTTTTAGGATGAAAGTTGAATTTAGACCCAAAAAACTGTTTGAGACAAATTAGAGACAAAAAAATTTCATCTCAAAAAAATTTTAGAGACGATATCAAAACCTTTTTAAACGAGAATTTTATTCCCTAAAAAGTAAATTTGTTGTTGTGATTCATCTCATCTCAATGCACTATCCAAACCGAACCTTATTTTCTAATAATTGTTCTAAAAATTAATTATTGATATCTCGAAAATTGTAATATTTTCAAAATTTATCATTTTTTAATGATAGTATTCTTTTTCAAATTCTAAGATTTTATATTTTAAAAAAGTTTAGTTATTATAAATGATAAAGAAAGGCATGAGAGTGGATGTGAGAGAGAATAGAAATGCCGGAGGAAATGTTCGTGGGGAGAAAAAAAAACTATTTTTTGTGTTTGTGATGCAGGGGGATCCGAAACTGAATCCGAGGTCAATGAGGCTCAGCTGACAGATGCAACGTTAAAAACACTGTACTATCTCGAGAAATTATTTAAGACAGGCTCGTAGGCTTTAGAAGATGGTCTTTAATTTATTTTATAATAAAATCCTAATCTCAGAGTTTCTCTTTGTTTGCAATTTTTCTCAATCTCAATCTCTAGTTTTCGTTGTTTAACTAGCATGCAGAATTAATCTCTATTATGTTCGGCGTTAGTTGGCATTAGATTTTTTGTGTTTTCTTGGGGTGAACTATCGTTAGCTTTCATGGCTAGTGGTAGAGGTTCTGGTTGATGTGGATAGGTTGCGAATGAGGAAGTCCCTCCCTGCAATCATAACATACAGGATGCAATGATTGCTGATTTGCAGAGGCAAATAGCAGAATTATCCCAGCGTCTAGTGGTACAAAACTTGGAGGGTCAGACTTATGATCAAGAGTCTAAAATTAGTTTTGAGAACCCGTATCATAATCACACCCCTTATCAGGAGTACTACGGTTAGGAGGAGCGAGGTGGAGACCTAGGCTTCAAAGTGTATGTATCGTATATTTCTGGTACTCTGTAGGCAGAGGGTTTCATCGATTGCTTGCAAGAAGTGGAATGTATCTTCGATTACAAGGATGTCCCATATAGTATGAAGATGAAACTAGTCGCCATCAAACTGAAAGGCTGAGTGTCTGCCTAGTGGGAGCAGTTGAAGCGGTCTCCAGAGCGATAGGGTAAAGCTAAGATTGGCAATTGGGAGAAGATGAAGAAAAGGATGAAGGGTCACTTTTTGCCCTTCAGATACACTTAGACCTTGTTTCAATGACTTCACACATCGAGGCAGGGAATGAAATCCACTAATGAGTACACCGAGGAGGTCTATCATTTGGTGGCTCGTAATGATCGTTTATAAATTGAAGAGCAATCTGTAGCACATTATTTGGGTGGCTTGTGGCAACCCTTACAGGATGTCCTCAGCTCTAGTTGTGGAGAAACAACAAACTATGTGACCTACGCCAAGGGGAGATCAAAACAAACGAGGGGTCCCGCCCTAAGAGACTCACCCTACTCCGTGGCCCACTCAAGATCAAAGTTCAAACACCAATATTCGGTGCTTCAGATGCGGGGAGCTTGGTCATAGGGAGATAGAATGTGGAAAGTTTACCACCTAGAAGGGAAAAAACCTCCTGATGAATGAGGATGACACGGAGGATGTTGAAAGCATGGGAGAATCAATCTATGACAAAGATGCGAGGATGGGGTTGCTTGCACGGAGATGGTAACGAGACCCTTGTCATCAGGAAGAGTTTACTAACTCCCAAGGGGGATTCAGATGAAGACTAGTTGAGAACTAATATCTTTCACACCACCTGCACTATTTTTCGAGAAGGGGTGCGAAATGATCATAGATAGTGGTAGCTTTGAGAATGTGGTCTCCGAGGAAGCAGCTCAAAAGCTGCAACTCAAGATAAACCATCACCTGAAGCCGTACAAATTGTAGTGGCAGAAGAAGGGCAGTGAGGTCACCGTTGACCAATGGATCTTTTTCGATTGGTTGGGAGTATTTTGAGAATGCATAGTGTGACATGGGATGCTTGCCATTTATTGTTAGGTAGGTCGTGGTAGTATGATAGGGGCATGATTCATGATGGGCACAAAAACACCTATTCCCTTGGCATTAAAGGGAAGAAGGTCGCCTTAGCACCTGTAGAGAGGGAGTTGCTTATGCTCCTTAGGGCGAAAAGGGACACTCTTCTATCAAAGGCTATGTTCTTGGAGGAGGCAAAGAAAGAAGGCATGGTGTTTGCCTTGGTGCCATGTGACGAGCATGGTGGGATGGATAGTGAGATACCATTAGAAGTTCAGTAGATACTATCTGAGTTTGGAGATCTAATACAGAAAGACCTTCCCCCTGGCCTTCTGCCCATGAGAGATATACAACACTAGATTGACTTGGTATCGCGATCTAACTTACCCAATAGAGAAGCATATTGCCTCAGCCCCAAGGAATCAGAAGAATTGCAGCGCCAAGTGTTGGAATTGTTAGAGAAGGACTACATCCGTGAGAGTATAAGGCTATGCATAGTTCCAACCCTCTTGGTACCTAAGAAAGATGGTTCTTGGCACATGTGTGTGGACAACAGAGCCATTAACAAAATCACCGTGAAGTATAGATTCCCAATTCTCCTCTTGGACGACATGCTGAATCAGTTGTCCTACTCTAAGATTTTTTTCAAGATTGATCTTAAAAGAGGGTATCACCAGATTTGAATACACCCTCACAACAAGTGGAAGATGGTGTTCAAGATGCAGCATGGTCTCTGCGAGTGGTTGGTCATGGCCTTTGGGCTATCTAAAGCACCTAACACATTTATGAGATTTATGCATTAGGTATTGTAGCTGTTTATGGGAAAGTTTGTCGTTGTCTACTTTGATGATATCCTCATCTAAAGTCTGACGTGGGGGGCACATGTAGAACACCTCAGAGCTATTTTCGAGATGTTATGAAAGGAGTGCCTATTCATCAACTTGAAAAAGTGCTCATTTTTCACCACTTCTATTACATTCCTTGGATTTGTCGTCTCTACAAATGGCGCATCCACGCAGATCAATCCAAAGTGGAAGACATTTTAAAGTGGCCAACCCTCAAGTCCCTACACTATGTACGGAGCTTCTATGGCTTGGCCTCCTTTTATCGATGATTCATCTGCAATTTTAGCACTCTAATCATGCCTTTCATAAAGTTCCTTGAAGGTGGTCATTCCAGTGGTTCGAGGAAGCAGAGCCTAGTTTCTGGTTGGTCAAGTAGAAGATGACTGAAGCACCAGTCCTGGCAGTCGCAGATTTTGAGAAGATCTTCAAGGTGAATTGTGATGCTTCTGAAGTGGGTATTGGCAGCATCCTGAGTCAAGAAGGACGACTTGTTGCATTTCTCAGTGTGAAACTTTCAGGATCAAAGAAAAACTACTCCACATACGACTTGGAGTTCTATGGCATTATACAATCCTTGAAACACTGGAGACATTATTTGGTGCAAAAGGAGTTCATTCTGATTACTGACCATGAGGCATTGAAGTACATCAATGGGCAACACAAGTTGAGAAGAAGACATGCCAAGTGGGTCGCCTATCTGCAAGAGTTCACATTCTCGCTAAGATACCAATCTGGGAGCTTGAACTGTGTTGCAGACGTGTTAAGCCGATGCATGACACTCAGGGTGGCGGGCTTTGACACCTTCAGGGATTTTTACGTCGAGTATTTGTTCTTTGGAAAGAGTCTTAAAGATGTAACTGAGCGTAGGCAAAGTGATTTTTATTCCGTCACCTGCAGTGTCCCAAACTGTTCCTTGAGAGAACACATTATACGGAAACTACATGGTGATGGGAACTTTGGGCGAGAAAAGACTTTGGCTTTAATCGCCGCAGATTACTACTAGCCCAAGTTAACTAGTGATGTGGCACGATACATGGCAAGATGTTTCGTGTGCCAGAGAGTGAAGAGAACCCTTACCAATGCAAGCATTTACACTCTGTTACCTACACTAGATGGTTCATGGCTTGATGTCAGTATGGATTTTTTCATTGGTTTACCCAAGACCCAGTGTGCCATGGATTCCATCTTCATCGTGGTCAGCTGATTTTCTAAGTTGAGCCCATTTGAAGATGATGGTTAGAATCCACCAAGCGCCCTTGTTTTGATCCCTGTCCCACGTATTGGTCACTTGAACGTTAAGGTCAAGGAGATGGCAAAGCACCTTCTGGGAGTACATGATTGAGTCAAAAAAACAATTCAGGCGAGCAATACAAAGTACAAGGTTCACGCCAATAATTGTTGCGGCCAAGTACTTTTGGATGTGGGAGATCTTGTTTGGTTTGTATTAACCCGGGATCTTTTTCCATTTGGCAAGTATAATAGGTTGAAGGATAGGAAGATTGGACCTTGTGAAGTTATCCAAAAGATTAATGACAATGCATATAGACTACGTCTTCCCAGTCACATGAGGACTTCAGATGTGTTCAAATTCAAACACCTTAGCATCGCACTCAATTGCTTCTCTAGAAGCATCGCACTCAATAACAAATAGTAACTAAAATTTTGGCAAAGCCAAAACTAGGTTGAGTCATGGCATGCTTCAACTCTTCAAAGGTTGTTTGGGCTTGGGCATCCCATCTAAAATTGTCTTTTTTTAGCAACTCCGTCAACTTGGTAACAATGGCTCCATACCCACATACAAACCTCCGGTAATATCCCGTGAGGCTCACAAAACCTCTTAGAGCCTTAATAGACCTAGGTACAGGCCATTTCAGCATGGCTTTAATTTTGTCAGGGTCAGCTTTAATACCTTGTCCTGAAATCAAGTGGCCTAAATAGGCAATTTCAGATTGTACAAAACAACATTTTCTCCTCATGGCAAAAAGTTGGTGCTCTCTTAGGATGTCAAAAGTGGCCTTAAATGTTTTAAATGAGTCTCCATGTCCCTCCTGTAGATTAGTATGTCATAAAAAAAGACTAAAATAAAATGACGGAGAAAAGGTTTAAAAACCTTATTCATAGGGCCTTGGAAGGTGGAGGGTGCATTAGTTAAGCCGAACGTCATAACTAAAAACTCATAAATGCAATTTTAGGAATATCCTCCAGTCTCATCCTAATTTGATGGTAACCCGATTTCAAGTCGAGTTTAGAAAAAATCTTGGCTCCGTGTAATTCATCCATCAACTCATCTACAACTGGGATATGATATTTATCCTTGACAGTAGTGTTGTTCAAAGCCCTGTAATCCACAAATAAGTGCCACATACCATCACTTTTGCACACCAATTGGACTGGAGAAGAGTAGGGGCTGTGACTAGGGCGAATGACCCTGAATTCCAATAACTCCTTAAAAATGCGCCCAATCTCATCCTTCTGAAAATAAGAATAGCAATAGGGTCTCACTAAAATTGGTTTTGTGTCGGGTTGAAGGGTAATAGTGTGGTCATGGGTACATATAGGAGTAGGCCTTTTGGGGTGGCAAAGATGTCGGGATAAGTGTCTAGGAGTTCGTGTATAGGAATAGGTATGGGTTGGTCTTGTGTATGGGGTGAGGTTTCAATCAATTGTAATAAAAGACCCTTAGTTTCAAGGCTGTTTGACCTATCAATAAGTCCTTCCTCTAGTCAACTGTTAACAAATAGCCCCTTTAGAACAACCATATGAGCATTCTAAGTGAACTACATGGTTAATTCTTGGAAATTCCAAAGAATGGAGTCCAATCCCTGTAACCAGTGGACCCCAAAAACCATGTCACAGCCTGCCAACTCAAGCACATACATATCCACTTGAAAGAATACCCCTTGAATATTAACATTGACCCCCATAAGCTTCCCATCACTTTCCAGCTGATCACCATTTGCAACTTTTACTTTCACTTTTTCATGAGTTGCAACTGGTAGATGTAGTCGAGACATTAAAGCTGAGTCCAGGAAGTTATGTGTACTTCCTGAGTTAGTTTAGTTAATTGTTCCATAGGAACATCATAACTAGAGGGTCCAAATTTGATTAACATTATTTTCACAAACTCCTCCCATGAAGTCAAGAGACCTACATCATCCAAGTCCTGCAACCATACGAGGGTCTTGCCGTCCATGTGAAAAGATGCTAATCTCAGACGATGCTAAGGTAAGGTATTATGGAATGAAAAAAATTGGTCCACCTTGTACAACCAACGATTTGGATCTCCTCCATTGAATGTGGGAAAATCTAAACATTTAGCTCTTGGATGGATCTCTCCATTGTGTAAAACCATCTGTTCATTTGTGTTTGGATCGCCATTGTGACCTGAACTTGATGATTTTTGTGCATTTGCAGCTTGCATATTTGCTGCCACGGAAGAAAGTTGGTGCATCATGGCCTCCATCTGGCGCCTCACAACTTGCATTTCAACTCCTATGGTGGTGAACTGCAATTCAATGGATTACTTGAAGGACTGCAATCCTTCCTGCAATTAGGTCAAACGTGTTCCTTCAGCCATGGATTGAGAGGATTGGGGGCTCTGGTACCACCTTGTACAGCCCAATTGTAATGTAAAGTGAAGAGAAAAGGATTGAAGATGAAATCAAGTGAATGGTATATTGAAAATGGAAAAATTAGTACACCTGCTTCAATGGAGGCTCCTCCAAAATAGAAACAATCCAGAATATTCTTTTCATAACTAACTACATCACCTGCAGATCTCATATAGTGAAAGAGTAAAATACTATATTGTCCTTCTTAACTAAAAGGGTCTATGGGACTTAACTATTACAAAGCAAATGAAAATTGATGATTCCAAGTGACACGAACTTAACGGCCCATCTGAGCCCAACCTCCCTTTAATTCTCCTCTGCTACGCACGACATCAGACGTCCCATTTCACACTTCAGACTCTTCTCTCTCGAACACTTGCACGACCCCTTCGCACGAACACCCCTTTGCCTGCTACGCCACTCCTTTTCCATGTCTAAGTCGTGTAACATCTAGTTGTAAGATTTGAAATTAGTGATCTTTCTTGCTCTTTGTGTATGCTTTTTGTGACGCCCCCAGATTCCGCTTGGGATCGGACGGACATCCGAAGCGTCGGGACATGCAACACAAGGTTACCTGCCCCCGTTCATGACATATAAGATGCAA